>JBBPFP010932558.1:0-15180 GCA_037974795.1 Kaempferia galanga | reverse complement strand
GACGACTTCGATAACTCGGAGAGGGTCCATCCAAACCGTCCGATTTGCCCCGCCTGGATCGCTGAGGCACTAGACTGAAGTATTGATCTGAGTGAATAGGGTGGATAAGTGGGTAAATGCTGATCGATCGGACACCCTTAGACGTTCATCCACCCGATCGCCATGACCCATGTCGTTCGGTTGCCCATGTGTTTCACCACGTGGCGCCATGCTGGGTTCCTTCCATGCGCCACATGACACTGCGCTAGCCTCCACATCATCCTCTACGTGGGCTTCATAACTATACCGGATCATTGTGCATCCAACCAATCAGATTGGATCCTTTATCCCAAAACACACCCATTTCGTGTCTTATTCATTTTTTTAAAAAAGTTTTTAAAAGCTTTTATGCTAATTAAATTATACCTTTAAGCTTTAGGATTTAGGAGTTAAATTATAATATTAAGTATATAAAAATTTTCAAATTGTTTTTTTTAAAATGTGTATGGAGTATATAACATAAGATCCTTAAGGTATCATTTTTTATACTATTTAAAAATCTTTATGTGTTTAATACTATAATCCAATACATAAACCTTAAAGGCAATGAGACGCAACCAACATAATATATAAGGATATCTAGCTTGGACCTCAACTAAGAACTGGCGAATGCAGATTTTGAGAAGAAGGGTTTGATCATGTTAAGGTTTACTTGGGTTTGATTTGGCTCAAACTACCCCTAACCATTGAAGCAGACGAAGCGGGATCAAACAAGTTCAATTCACCAGAATACAAGCAAACTTTAGTGAGATATGAAAGAAAATGGGACTGTGTTGAAGTGAATTTCAAGGAAAATGGGTTGGAGTGGAATTAGAGGTATCCAAAATGGAGAAATGTTGGTTGTATTATGGACAAACTACCTTTCAAAAGTCTGGTACAAAAGCATGCTCTATGGGAAATCACCACATGACAGTTTTCGTCTCCATTTACTCTCAGGAACGAAGAAGTGGATGGATGAAAATTTAAGGAACAATAGGAGGTATATAAAAGAAGATGAGAAATCTTCATTTACATTCACTTTTTTTTCCCACATTTATATCCATCCACCTTTTCATCCTTTAGATTAAACGGAGGTGCCTCAAACAATTAGTGTGGCCTGTCTTAGCTACAGTCACAACCACCTGGAACATACAAGTCAAGCTATTCATTGATCAGATCCAATACACACGGATTGTATCCTGTTCAAATTGTGAATCGAATCTAGTGTTCCAACTGTTATATGAGCTAATTCAGTCATCACTTGGCAAATTGCATAACTATTTGCACTTAATCACTACTCATAAATCCTTCCTTGGAAATCCAACATAAATCTTCTGCCTTTCTCTAAGACAAAGTTACCATTTTTTTCAAGATATCATATCATGTAAGCCCTCAAGTTTTCCCTTTTGAAGGCAGATTATGTGTCCAAAGCGTTGGCAATATCAACTAAGGTCCTTACCAACTGAGTCAGTTGACACCAACAAACTTACCATGTATAAACAAACTACTGTTGTGAAAGGCGAAAGAGCTAAGGATTACCTTCAAAAGCATGGCTGATGAGGAGGCAAGAGCTCATGCAGCTGACATCATCTTTTGTGCTATCAAAGAGTATAAGGTCAAACTGAAACTGACAAAAACAGAATATATGATATGTATCAAAACAAAAAGCATGCCCATTTAAGCCAAGTCAAAACAACAGACTTATTTCATCTTATTTACATACAACACAAGATACTTAACAGTAGCAGAACACAAACTCACTGTAGAAATACGACATTCCATGGGAGGGATATGACTTTACAGCACTCCCAGGCACACTTTGCAAGAGGCGTGAAAAAATGGATCAGGATTCTAGATGGCTTAATTACGTTCAAAACTCACAAATTGGCGTATTACCAAGAAAAAAGAAGAAATCATTACCAAGAAGGCAAGAGCATTGCAGTAAACAACAACTAAATTACCACGCGATTCTATAAACAAGTTTCATACAAGGTTTACCTGGGCGCAGCAGGATACCAACCTGTGATCCAGCAAAACTATAGACCTCTCCTGTCAAAAATCCTGGCTGGCAAGAGTCCGAACATTTAGTTTGAATGTCAACTGATGATTGGACATCAAATTTCAGAATGCAGTTGTCTGGCAGAGTCACTGCTTTCTCGTGCAAATGAAAGCATGGACCTTCCCAGCATGTAAAGGCAGGATTATTTTGCACGGATATTGTGGGTCCGAGTAGCCCAAATTGCAAAAGCAAGAAACCAAAACACAAACAAGATTGCCCAATAGCGCGTTAACCCATGTTTGAATCTGGTTGGCATAACCTGCAACGGCAAAGAGAAGTTTTCCTTTAAAGGGCCAGTCTTTCTTGTACTACAAATAGAGGAAATTAGACAAAAAGTTCCTTTTTGTCATAACAGTTAAGAACCAACCTTTCCAAGTACAATATCAAGTTACCTACTTATAGCCTAAGAATAAATATAACTGATCTGCCAGTTATTATTACTTTTTTCTTCTGGGTTGTTGGAATCATAATAATTTTTGTTTTCAAACTATTGCATACAACAACAACAACAACCACCAAACTTTATCCAACTAGTTGGGTCGATTTTCAAAACTATTGCATGTATAATAACTTTTGGTAGTGAAACTACCAGCTAGATCCAAAATAAGTTCTTGTCAGATCAAGTCATTATGTATATTGCATGACATGAAAGCAAATAGAATTGGCGAAGTCCAATTGCCTAAAAAACAGAACAAAATAAAAATAGTAAATATGATCTCCAGAGTGATACTCTTCAAAAACATTTTAAAACGGTTTGCAGTGTAGTAATGCTAGGTTGGTGTAAGATCACTGATCACATATTTACACGAGATGAGGTGCATTTAAATAGGAGTTTAACATGATTTTTTCAAATTCAATTTCAGAGATCCATTCTGCCGCCGTTTTAAGAGTTCAATTTTGCTTCTTTTAAAGGGATTGGATTCTTCCTCTTTTGAATTCACTCATTATTCTTAAAACACACACAAAGAAAACAATAAAATACAAAAAACAATACAACAACAATCAAGCCTTATAATGAGATCGGCTATATTGATCCTCCTACGTCATTAAACTTTATTCTCTCCTGTATCATCATTTATATTTAAATAAATTTTATCCTATTTTATCATTGCTAACCAAATCTTTTTTTATCTTCCTCTCCCTTGTTTAATATATGTATTTGTTATAGTTTCATATTGCCTAACTGAACATTTATTGGTTGTCTTAATACATGTTCGTACCATCTCAAATGCATCTCTAAGAGTTTTCCCTTAATCGGCGCAACTTCAATTTTCTCTTAGGTGTTAACATTCTCATCTCTGTTTTGTTCGTATGCTTGAGTCATACTCCAACATTAAGCTCCATATAACACAATAGGTCTAAGCGTCATTTTATAGAACTTCCTTTTAAGTTTTAGAGCTACCTTATGATGACAAAGAAAACCTAGTGCTTTCTTCATTTCAATAATCCTATTTGTATTTTATATAAGACGTCATTCAATCCCTCCATCGTTTTGAAAAAAAAATTTAAATACTTGGAGTTCTCAGTTATAGGTAACTTGTTATTTCCTATCTTAACAATTATCTTACCACATTTAATATTGCTACAAAATTATGGTAATGTGTCTTGGATGTATCTCATCTATCAAAATAATATCATTTACAAATAACATGCATCATGGTAATATGTCTTGGATGTGTCCGGTGAGTTCATCCATAATTAGTGAAAAAAATAAAGGCCTAGAGTTGATCGTTGATGCAACCCTATATTTATAAAAAACACTTAGTTTAATCCACCTAGAGTCTTCACTCGTCATTACATCTACATACATATCCTTAGTTGTTTCAATATACACTGCGCTAATAACTTTCCTTTCATTCTTCATATAATTTCTCTTGAAACTCTGTTATAAGTTTTTTTTAGATCAACGAATACCATATGTAAGTGTTTCTTCGAAGAGATGTATAACTTACATCATTGACCTTCCAAACATGAATTCAAATTGATTTTTGGTCATTGTGACCTCCTTAGTCTTCTTTCTATCACTTTTTCTCAAAATTTCATGGTATGACTCATTAGTTTAATATCCCTATAATTCGCAGAATTTTGTACGTCTTCTTTATTTTTATAAAGAAGATTAGAGTGTTTATCCTCCACTGATTAGATATTTTTTTCATTTTAAGTATCAGGTCGAATAACTTCGTAAGTTATTCAATACTTTGATTCCCTAGTCACTTCCGTACCTCTATCGGAATATTCTCTGCAGCAACCACTTTTCCATTTTTCATCTCATTTAAAATATGTTCTACTTCTAAAGCTTGAATTCTACGATAAAAATTTAAATTTCTAGACTCCTCTCACCTACTTAAATTACCTAAATTAAGTTTAGTCACCTAAACTTTCATTAAAAAAAATTTAATTTTATTTGGGTAAAATCCCTTGTCTTTCTCTCTCTCACTTTAGTTATTCTATAAATTTCCCTTTCTCCTTTTGTATCTAGTTATCGATATAAGCATTGGAAAATTTTATTCTCGACTTCACTAATTACTTTCTTGGCTTCTTTCTCAACTACTACATACCTTTTAAGTCTTCTTCATTCTTACAATAAAAATAAAAAATATTTAACGACTTTGAAGTCTGAATTGTTAAAGAATGTGTTGTGAGTATGTTGTTGCAGTCAAGTAGAGTGGTTGACCAAGTGAGCATGTCAGATAGGATGTAATTGAATAGCTTGTAGATGCTATCTAGTAACATGAAACATCATTTTTTCCAAGTCTTTAATTCTAGAAAATATACTGCCATTGCATGGTAAGGTATTAAACCCATAATGTTCTAGTCAAAGACTGACTCTCCATCGACATGATTCAAACTTTTAAACCTTGTACTAATCATCCTTGTTATAGATGCTTATGCAAATCTCATTGTTATAATTGCTACTAACGTCATGATTCTAAACAATCTCATCCACGTTTCTCTTAACCATGAAAACTTTTTCTACTTCTTTAAGATTCATCTTGTGAAAGTTCTTTCTTGGCATCTCTCTGCCTATGAACAAGAGCCACCTAATATAATCTCTTTGATAGTTTTTCTTTCACTTTTTAATGTCGTCTTTAATTAATTTCTTCTATTCAAATTTTAATTATATTTTAGAAACCAAGTATTCATCCTTTATTTGTGAAGTTTTTGGCTTAGTATATCCTATTTCTTCACTCTATGTATAATTCCATTAGCGCCCTCAATTACATTCTTTTTCTCTCAATTATTGTGGTAAACGTAATTCTCTCTTTATCAATGTGACGATTTGAGATTAAATTAAAGTAGATAATGTGCTAGAGGATGAGGGCATCATTGTCTGCATGATCCATCAACTATCTATAGAGGTTTGCTAATAAGGTCAAACAGTTCATTAGTCGCATTCTCCATTAACTACATAAGTTTTGATTCTGTTTTTCTTGGATACGAATATTCTCTTTATTTCATTATTGTCATGTCTAAGTAATAATCTACTTATGAGGATTTCTCTAGTTTTATTTAACAAGCTGGTTATAATTAGTATCTATGCTCTAGGTTAATTTAGAAAAGTGTTAAGAGATAATATGAGGCTATGAGTGTAATAGAATTCATAACATATTAGTATTTAGGTTATTGAACCAGTGTACAATCCAAGAGTCAAACCATAGAGCAGGTGGTAAATTGAAGTACTGGAAAGAGATGAAGAAGTAAAAGAGAGAGAAGTGACAACTACATACCTTTGGGCAAAGTTAAAAATATCAGTTTATACCAGTTTCAATTTCAACTAGAATGATACAATTTTTGCACTATATATTATGCTAGGATAGGGTATATTTTGCCATTCTTTGAAGCATTACCATGATGAATTTAGATTTTATCCCTTAAATACAATTTCACTTAATTTATTGAGTTATAAAAATAGAACTGGCAATTAGATAGGTAATTGAATTGAATTTTATCGTATTATATTGCACTGGTACTTAATATGTTTTGACATGTGTTAAAGCATGCTGTCTTACTCATTTAATGCACTTTCACCAGAATTAAAATTTTAAAGAAACAACTGCAAAAAAATCTTGATAAGCATCCTAGCATGCCAAGGAAGGACAAGCGTCAAAATTGGCATAACTGACACATGCAACACAATAGACATTACCAATGGTACAAATTAGTAGTATTGAATTTTGTTGATTTGCCCAATAGTGTCACATAGTATGATATGAAATTTTTAACAAATATATATGCACCATGCAATGATTATCCCATAAGCAATATAATATTATCTACTTTCCCTAACCTCTACATATTTTTTCATGAAACGAGGAAGAATTAGGACACTTCAGCAAAGGAACAACAACCAAATCTCCCTCAAATCCTTGATTCAATGACAGTATAAATAGGTTACCTAACATTCTTTTGCTCTGACAGTAATGCATGTTAAATGGTTAATTACCTCTAAAGTATAAATGGAAATAAGACAAAGGTATACTTACAAATCTAACAAAGATCACTACTGCCAACACACATAGCCCTCCAAGAAGAATATGGAAACCAAATTTTGCACCTTTCTGCAAAAATAGAAAGAAACTTGATATTTAGGTACTATGTCGAATAGGTAAAGAAGAGCAACAAATACAATTTGACTATCAAGGAAATAGCTACAGGAATAAGGGCCACATTTTGATAAGAAAGGGAACAATTTGCAAACCTACAATATCTAATCTGGCAAATCCAAATTTGTTGCCAGCAGGTCTTTTAGTTACCAAACAAAATAACCATGATCATTGATGCAGTGAAGGAGTCGGGGCCCTCAAGGCCGGGTCAAAGTCAGCAAGACTGCCAAGATGGCCACCCGAGTCAAGAACAATTGAAGCCGAGCGGCCCGATCAACAAACCGAGAGGGCCATTTGAGCTGACTGAACCGCTGGATTGAGAGGCCGGTGAAGTAGGCCGACCGAGCCGACTAGCCACCCGGCCTGCCGGCTCGAATCTTTAGGCCGGCATTAACGCAGCAAGCCAGCCGAGCGGGTTGATCGAGTCAAGGAACGCTCTAAGTCCGGCTTGGAAGATAGTGGCTTGGTCCGACAGATCAACAGGCCGAAACGGTCAACTGGTCGACCAGGCATACAACAAGGACCGTTGGAGCCTTCCTGTCCTATCAATTCACCTACCCCATTGTCGTCTAGCTTATCGACGGTAAGAGAATCAAGCGTCAAAGGATGTGCCGTGTACTTTTGGTACGACCGAAGCTCCTAAAGTCTAACAAAGTACAGAGACGGTATGTTCAGATGGGGAAATATGTCAGAACGTCAGAGACGGCTTACCCTTTGCAGGAAACGCATAGATATGCGTGCCAAAGGATGAAACCCTCATTATAAATAGGGGTCCCAGCTTCCACCGTAGGTACACCACAATGCATCCTACTGTCCCATTCTACTGTTCCTCTCGAGAGCACTGTGCTGACTTAAGCATCGGAGTGAGTTGGGGACCCCTTCCCCGGCCCGATCTCTAACGTTTTTGTTTGTGAGTTGCCCGTGTGTGCAGAGCGAAGGAGTTCGAAGAGTCAAGCCGAGGGAGTCTTCACAGAGTCAACAACCTCGCCACCTTGACACCGTGTGACCCAACAACCGTCCCCCGGTTTCAGACGGGATCAATCATGAAGCTATGTTTGTACAAACTACTATGGTCAGCCACCTATATTGTATTCCTCCATTGAAAAAAAGGAAATGCAAACTCATGCACAAGTTATAGAAATTCTAAAGAAACACCATAGTGTTAGGGCATACCTTTCCGATTCGCGGAGCAACAAACCAGAAAAGAATAACGGTGAGCAGACCAGTAACAACTAAAATTCCTGAGTGCTCCAAAGCTGACTTGTCTATTTGCGTGTCCCTAGTTACAACATTTTCTATTGGATTATATTGCAATTCCTCTACAGCCTCCTGGGAGATTGATGTAGTATTATTATGAGGATTGAACCACAATGATATCTCACTAAGTCTTTGCCTTCTAATAGCAGCAACAGCATCAGGATCAATACCAGAACTTGCCTCCATGTTTATACAAGTAGGTTCTCCTGTGATTGTTCTATCC
Organism: Kaempferia galanga; assembly: GCA_037974795.1. Taxonomy (NCBI): domain Eukaryota; kingdom Viridiplantae; phylum Streptophyta; class Magnoliopsida; order Zingiberales; family Zingiberaceae; genus Kaempferia; species Kaempferia galanga. The sequence continues at coordinate 7,019 of JBBPFP010932558.1, read as the reverse complement.
CTTAGCTCTTCATAGTCTTTTAAGGAAGCCACAACCTTTCTAAAATCCTCTACTCGTACATTTTTAGCTAAACTTCCGCAGATCTCACATACAGTGGAACCATGACTTATAAACCACTTAAGTGCACAAGCATAATGAGCATGAGCAAGATCGTTTTTGCAAGAGCATCCTAGATCTATGATTGTGTCATGACCAAGGCATGAACCTGATTCTACATCAGCCCTGCAAACCAATATCTCACCTTCAGGACTTAAAAACTGAATAAAATCAGTATCCTCCTGAGAAGACTTTTTATTGCTGGCCCCTTTTACAGTCCATTTTTGAGGAAGTTCGTCATATGAATTTCGGTCTTTGTTGATTTCTGATAATTCTTGTGATGGAGGGATAATATTTAAAAATTCCAAAGCAGCATCTCCCCTGATGTCAGGTTCGAAACAATGGCAAACTCTACACATTACAATATCCACATCCTTATCTGTACTACAAGCTGATGCCCGTGATGTCTCTAAATTTTCATCATTGATGGAAGAGCATGAGTTCCTTTTGTTGCTGCAACTATCATGTTGAAATATCGTTTCTTCCTTGAGTTCCATTGGACAAATGAGTAACTTTTACCTAAGTACAATATTGGACAATTAAAGCAAAACTGTAAGCCAGTGGCCAAACAGCACTGTTACATGATCTGAAAGCAGCATTTTGTGAATGCCCTCTGACGCAAAAGATGAAAGCTTATTAAACGCCAATCAACATCTGCATTACTGACTAAAATCACTGGAACCAGGATTTTGAAAAATTGCAATAAAGTAAAGTTAATAACAAGTCTTTAAGAAAAACTGCAAAAGAAAATGGAGCCAAATCTATGGAAGACCATAAAACTGATGAAAAAGATTAGTTATTTTCTTGCGCGGATAAAATTCTCCAGCGATTTCACCAGGAAACAGAACTTAATACTATACACGATGAACTAGAATACCAAAGAAATGTGCAAGCATCAAAAGGAATCACTTCAATCCCACAAAAACTTGACTTTTACAAATAAGCAAAGATTTAAAGTACAAAAAAGGAAAAACAGGTACAGGACGCCACACATGCGTTGTTTTATAACGATACGATGAAATCTCTTCGAACTCCGACCAAATTAGATAGGAAAACTGCAAGGAGAGAGTCTATTAACCTTCTACCTGAGGAAGATTGGTTTTGGGAGCATCACTCACCAACGAAATAGTTTGTCAGAGAATCGGTGAAACAAAAGCCTGGTTCACCCAGATCTGCTTCCTAGAGAGAGAACGATACAGAAGGCAGAGGCGACCGATCCTGAAGTTCTGTTTGACTGACTGATCTCGACTGCTCCTGTGAACTTTATGGCAGTCTCGAAGTTGCCGAGGTCCCCTGGGCTTGTGGCTAAAGTCTTCAAAGACGATGATGCCGGCCAGTGGGACTACTCCAAACGGAGGAGACAGTGAGTTCCACGCAGGGACACCATACGGCTTGGGACAAGTCCTCTTTTACGGGCGCATAAATATTCATTCTAATTATTTTTATTTTTTTATATATATTTTTTTCCCAAAGGAGCGGATTAGCATATGCATACTTTGAGGTGCGGACAGTAAAATAGGGAAAATTTTCCACAATAAAAGAAAATTACATAAATCTCCAAATACCCTCCGACCATCGCGATAAAGCTAGGTTTTCTCTCCTCTTCCGCCGCGCCGTCCCCACTGTTCGTTTCCGGTTACCTCTTTTCCTGCGAACTTCCTCGCACCAACTGTCCTCAACATCGAGCAGTCGCAGCCATTCTCAGCATCTTCCGGCAAACCGACAACAACGTGGTCCGACGTTCCTAGGTCGGCAGAGCTCCACGGTCGGGTAAGTGCTATTTTTTTTTGCTCCACGGTAGGCTGGTGTTCTTGATTTTGAAAGTCTTCAATTTTAGAATCTGACGTTTTGTTTTGCATGTTTCGTTGATTGCGTTAGAAGACTATCTGAAGTTAAAATTTTCCGCCTTGTTGAATCTGTTTCCTTGATAACAAAATCGCCGGTTGCGAACAAAGGAATTAACACAGATTCATGAGAACTATGAATCGCCATGGATAACAAAATGAATGTGCGTCTCAACTAACTATTGAATGTTTGTTCCAATTCTTGATTCTTCCTTACCAATAATGATTTAATAAAAATTTAAATTTGATTTAGTTTTTTCATGCAATTTTAAATTCAAATACACTTTTTTTTAATGTTTTATTGAAATAAACTATAAATTTGAATATTAGCCCCATATAATACGCTGCCCTAGCTTCTGAAAACGCTGCATGTGAATCGGCCTGAACACTCCCCGCCGCCCAACCCTCAGTCCCGACCCGATCCCCAAAAAGCCATCTGCCTCGTCTTCCTTGCCGAACGGCTGTCTTCCACCGCCGTTTGTTTCTCTTCCATTCGGATTTCGTCCCTAGTTGCCGATCTGTTGCAGATGCTCGCAGCCGAGCTTGGGGCCTTTGAGGTTTCCCCGCTATCTTTTTGATAATGGAAATTTCTAAGCATGTAAATTTCTTTGTTTGATAAATCAGAGTCGGAACTCAGTGGTTCCAATAATTCCTTCTGTTTTATATTCTGTAAATATACATTGGATGGAATAATATGATTGAAACCTACTCCTAATTGTGACTATCATGTATTATTTTAGATTTGGACGCCATCAATGTAGCATCTTATTTATTAGCTTGGAGTAATTATCTTCGTTCTTAACTAGTGCTTACTGATTATTTGTTGTGGATTTAGTACTTATGTTAAGTTGTTCATTCTTTATTCTGCTTCTGCTTTTCTTAAATATTCCAGGACTGGTTGCAGATTATTGGAAGTCATTTCCTTTTTGTTTATTGTGATCCATTGCACACCAGAAATCAATAAATCATGTCTTCTTTTAGAAATGCTATCTCTCGGAAGGCTCACAAAGAGCGAGCACAGCCGTGAGTGAACTTTTTTTTCTCTTGCTCATCATCTTTTGTTTTTCATCTGCCCAGGATTCTAATAATGTTTCCTGTTGATTTGTGATAAATTGATTGGCAGTCAAGATAGGAAGAAGTTTGGGCTTCTCGAGAAGCATAAAGATTATGTTGTCCGAGCAAAGGCATTCCACCATAAGGAAGAGACTCTGAGGGTGAGAAACGAGTGCTTTTATTTAAGTGATAGTCTGTGGATTGGGGTCTTATGTGTTGAATCTTGCAGAAATTAAGGGAGAAGGCATCTTTTAAAAATCCAGATGAATTCTACTTCAAGATGGTTAACACACGAATGTGTGATGGGATTCATATTCCAAAGTAACCATGCAAAACTTTAACTTGGATAATTTAAGGTTTTTAGTAAAATATGGCTGACAATTTGTCTTCCAGGAGTGAAGCAAACAAGTACACACCTGAGCAGCTCATGCTTATGAAAACTCAAGACATTGGTTATGTCCTTCAGAAAGTTCAAAGTGAAAAGAAGGTATTCTATAACAAAGTATGGTATAATATTCAGTAACAGTTTGATGAAATACTTGTTTAATCTATTGTAGAAAATTGAAAGGCTAAGTTCTGTTCTTCACACACTAGATCATCAGCCAGAGAACAAGCATGTTTACTTTGCTGAGGATAGGTACGATTTTGATCATTTGATATATTGATGTATTTGCCGTGTCACAATGGGTTATTTACATTGTATAGAGTAGATTTAATCTAAATTAAGAAGTCACATTGGTATATAAGCCATTAGCCAGTACAATGCATGGGTATTTTTGAAAGAATTATTATAAAGCTAATTTTAAACTTTAAACTTGTAATTATCTTCAAATATAAAATTTTATTTTTTATATTGTAATTATGATGTAATTTTTGATATCTTTGCTTCTATCAAATATTAATTTATAAAAATATTAAAATCCTAAATTTAGAACTTTTAAAAAAAATCAATTTTTTAATATCCTGAAACTATTAGTCCCTTCAATTTATCAAACTATTAATATCTTCATTTTTCTTAAATTTATATATATAAATTTAGAACTAATGTCTCTTTGAGTTTACTAATATTGATTTATTAAAGGAAATAATATTATACAAAATTTTAATTTAGAATTTCATTAAATAATCTTTTCTATTTAATAATTATTTGTATTCTTTGTCCTAAGTTAATCTTATTTGTTTATGAAATATTTTTCTATAATCCCTAATCAAATTTCATAATTTACTTAAAACAGGATTTTTAAAATCTACAGACTACAGTATATAATTTTTCTTCAAAAATATTTCTATAATTATTTTAGATAAAACGGTGAAAAATTCTTCCCAGTTTTAGATATTTCTTTAAAAACATCAACGATGTATGACCTGACCATGCAAATGTTGGTCAGTAATTTTAATTTGTAAGTATAATGATGCCTTAAACTAATAAATTTGCTTAATTTTTAAAAAATATTTATAAATTGTAAATTTATTTCTTAAAAATATTGTTTTGAAAAAATATTTGTATTTTAACATTTAGAGAGCATGTAAATTATAAAGTTTGTATATGATTAGACCAAAAGCATATTTTTAATCACTTAATATTAGTGCATGTGAGGAATGTGAAGGTGCAATTTTAATTCTTTGTTAATTTGTCTTTACTTGATGTAAAGTGCATATTTGTCTGTTATAATGTCGTAGGTACTAAATTTTATTTATTCTGATGGTAACTAACGTCTTGCCATGTATTTCTAGTGGGGTTCTTGTGTTTCCTTTGGCTAATGTTCTGCTTTTGGTCATTATATGACAGGGAAGAAGCCAAAGAAATACAATCTAGATCACTGCAAATGAGCAATTCAGTTGCTTCTCTAAAAATTCCCAAGCGCATTGTTAAGTAAGTTTTGTCTTGTCTTTTGTTCTTGGATTGGGTATTATTACCTTCTGGAAATTCTTTTGATGGGGTTAATTTGGATATTGCCAAATACAAATAAACAACTACCTGATAACCTTTAAGAGTGATCCAGTTGGTTGGCTTTGTATAGTCGACAAGCTAAAGCACACCCTCAAGTACAATGCAAATATTTAGTTGTAGTCTAGATTTGAAGTTCTGCACTTATCATAAAGTTATAAATTAGTTTAGTTTCTTACTATATGTTTATTATATTAGCTTGGTTCACTTGCTTAATCTAAGTTCAGACATTGCTTTGGTAACAGGAAGTTTCTGGAATGAAACAAGCTGAATTTCAATTTGATGAGGAACCTAGCAAACTGTCATATCTCTTAATGTTTTGCTGCTATCATAATTCTGCTCCAAAAAATCAGGATAGATTTATTAATTGATCTTATTAATATTTACTCATTCTATGTTTGGTTTCTATCCAAAAATATACTTTTGGAGTAGCTTGTGTGACAAAACTTTGCTGGTCTCTTTAGTTGTTTGCAACTTCCGTTAATTTATAAATTAATTCTAATAGACGCTGCATCTAGCCCCATACGCTAAGTGCCCTTTCAGTCAAACAAAAAAGGTTAGATGCTTTACATCAAAATAATTAGATAAACGCAATTGATTTTGAAAGGCATTGTAGTTTACCCCCCTTGTAACCTTCATCCTTTATTCCATGAGAAATATAAAGTAAATTTGTCAATTTCTACGCTTTTGACATGTTTCAAGTATAAATTCTTTGCTTTTGAATAATATATTTGTTTCTGAAGTTCCTGCGGCTCTTTCTAGAAAAACAGCTGCATCTTACAAAGAGTTGGAAGCAAGGAAAAGAAGGGTTCAAGAACTTGAAAAGATATACTCAGACATGGCTTTGCAAAAAGAATTGCAGGTTAGTTATCTATTACTATCCTCTTTGAAAAGAACTTTTTATTATAATTGATTGCTGAAGGACTAATAGGCTTTAGTAGCATCTTCAAGAGACTACTCTATGGAGGCTCGAACATTACGAACATTACGCGTATAACGTTGGGGTTGCATGAACCATATAAATCATTGCCCCTGTGACTTTCAGTAGCACCTCGTTTACTCTACAAGGATTATATTTGTTTAGCTTCACTTAAGCTTCCCAAGTTCTTAATTTTGACGATGATTATCTTCCGTGTTGTTCTTATTTGGCATAAGGTATTTGGAATCATAACTGTGATCCTTTGTCCATGTAACAGAAATCGGGGAGAAAACGCAAACTTCGTGAAGATGAAATTGTGCAGCCAACAAATCGACCCGTTTACAAGTGGCGTGCTGAAAGAAAACGTTAAGGGATAAGTCTAAGGAAGCCCCCTAGATTAACTAGATGATGTCTCTTATGAAAATGTTTATTTTTTTTCGAAATTAGTATTACCTTTTCTGCTGTGCTGTTGTATGACTAAATTGGATCCATAGATGAAGTAAATTTTTGGATTTTCATTTTTATTGGCTCCAACAGTTTGTATTAAAAGCGGATTTATGTTTATTCTGTGAAGCATCGCTAATTTAATCGTCATGTTTAGCGTTAAATGTTTGTTCTATAAATTTGAATTTATGATTTCAATGTTTTGAAGTGTGATTATCCTTAACCTGAAATAGCCGCCGATGATTCCATTGAATTGATTAGAACAGCGTATGAACGGCCAGCTCTGGTGCATATAGAATCTGCGAGTGACCTTTTTGTCCAATTCGGTAAGGTTTCCGGCTGCAGTGCAGATGTTCTGATCCATAATTTCTAATTTTTTCTTAGTCTACGGAGTCGTTGGATGAAAGAAACATCTGATCCATAATTTCTAATTTTTTCTTAGTCCATATTAAAAGAAGTCGTTGGATGAAAGAATTAATATATGAATTCTTGATCTTAGTCCATATTAAAAGAAGTCGTTGGATGAAAGAATTAATATATGAATTCTTGATCTGATTTAACGATTCTCTTGACGTGGATCAAGAAAGGGTCAACGTATGAACGGCAGGGTGCGTCCACATGAAAGGGTCAACGTATAAACGGCAGGGTGCCGTCTGCCGAGGGCTGGCTCGTTCTCTCCTCTCCTCCTCCCTTTGGCGAACTTACTCTTTTGCCC
>JBBPFP010932455.1:0-15180 GCA_037974795.1 Kaempferia galanga | reverse complement strand
GAGGTGGGTGAATACGTTTTAAGGAGACTACATTGAAAGTAAACCTTGGACACTCAATTTTCGAACCTTCAGAAACTCATTCGAACTTGGTAGTCGGGTGACTTCTCTCCCGACTCTACACTTGGACTTTGGTGATCTCGGTTGCATGCACAAACAAGCTAGCAGCTTGGCTCGATCAAACCTTTAAGGTTGACAACTTGAGATTATCAGCTCAAGCTCAGGACTCTCAACAAATAAGTCTGATTTGATTTGTATTTTTCAATTCAAACTATAATTATCTATGATAAATAGGTTCTCCAACAATCTTAAAACAGATTTGATAATATTGAGATGATCACAGAAACACTAAAATAAAAATGTTAAAAAAAATCCATTGTCGTAGGCCCTTTAAAACATTATAATTGACAATGTTGTTAAATGTGTGGTAAATAACAATGGTTTAAAATCATTGTCTTTGAACACAATAGACATCAGGGATCCAATGATTTTAAACTGTTTTTTTTTAATACCAAAGACAATAATTTTACAACGATTAAAAATTGTTGTAATTGACAGTTTTGCAATAATTTCAATCGCGCGCAATAGATGCTTTTGACAACAAATAAACACTGTTGTCTTTCTTCAATATTTAGTTTAAAACTGTTGTCTCTAAATATTTTTCACAATGGTTAAAAATCATTTTCTATCTTAATTAGAAAATGCATTGCGAATAGCTAAAAATCATGTTACATAATAGTTTTTTCACATAATATTTAAAAACGGTTATCTTTGATAAGAAATATCTATAGTATTAACAGTTATGTCACACATAAACACACACACACATATACATTTACATCCTGTTCTAACCAAAAACTATTATCTAAGTACACAACTTATATACATTCAGTTCAGTTAAGTTTAGAAGCTTCTACAATTACCACAAGTATCCAAACATGACAACCTACGTCACCATGTGTTTTACCACGTGGCACCAGGATGGCTTCTCTTTATGCGCCACGTGGCACTTTGCTGGCTTGCACGTTATCTTTCACGTGGGCTCCAAAATCATACCGGATCAGTCATAAATAAAATTGTAAACTATTTATGAATAATATTCATGAATAATATCCACGAACAAATTTGTAAACATTGTTCATCAATAAAGCTAGCCCTTATATCATCAAACGTTTTAACAGACAAAAAGCTCTCAAATAAATAAATTTGTAATATTAAGTTCACTAAACAACTAAATAATCTTAAAATTTTAAAATCTTCAAATAATCAAAGCTTTAATAACATATAAACGAAAGAAACTCAGGTCAAAATTTGAACTAAACTCATCAAGCTCGTAAAAATATCAAAGTAAGCTTGAATAATTATTTCAATAGTTTGATATACTTTTAAGTTTGGTTGGGCTCAATTTCCTTATCCAATAAGTTTGAACAATACAAATCTTAGCTCATTTACTGCCCTAAGTTTAATGAGTAATGTAATTTATATATATAACTCATTAGGGCAAGTTTAATGAGTAATAAAACATGTACGTACCGTTTAATAGAGTAATGGATTTTAGCTCCTGCAGTTACCAACTGCTGTTAATATGGGGAAATGCATTCAGCTTATTCAATTCCTTGAGGAATTATTTGTTCGTCTTTCTTTTCATGAAGTTGCAGAGCAGGAAGCCCAGCCTCGGCGACAGGAACAATCGGATGGAGGCGCAGATCAGCTCCGACAGCTAGCCAACTAGGGCTGTAGAAGACCAGGCCGCCGATCTAGTAGAAGGTAATCTTAATTCAGAAATCTGAACATTATATTTCACCTATTTATAGAAAGAGAGCAATCGATTTGTATTTTGAGAAATAGATAATTTATATTCGAATTCAGTTTAAAAAAATATTTAAAGATGTCTGAATTCGATTCGAATTTAATAATTTTAAATATGGATCGAATATTTTTTTTAAATCGGTTTAAAAGCACCCTATTTAATACCTGGTGCCAAACGAAACAGAAGGAAGTCCAAAGTTAATTATTTGATGCCTCACCTTTGCACTTTGGCCAAGCTAGGCAAGTGCCACCTACAAAGGGAGGTGGATAACCCCTGAAAAGCAAGCAATACTTTGTTTTTGTTATCGTTTTTCCAGTAAAAAAACGTGAATATAATGGCACGTTATAGTTACAAATACAATTATCATAATTCTTTTTTATTTTCATAATTTCTTAGACTATATCATAATTATTATTAGCATATTTATTATGATGGACTGTATCATAAACGCTTATAAATAAAGTTGTCTAGTTGATTAGAGGATGATAGATTTAATATAATGAGATAGGAATCAATTTTTAATGAATGTATATCCTAAAAAAATTACTTCTATCTCTAAATTACTTAGTGATCGGCTATAAATTAATCTCATAATTTTATCTCCCTTAATATAATATAGGGACTAACTGGAAAAAACATTAATGGAGGTGCAGAAGAGGAAAGCATAGCATAATACCCCTCTATATATTGTATCATTTTTATTTTTATATATAGTTTCAAAGTTTTAGGTTGTACTGTCTTTTTCTACCAATAGATTAACTGAGTTTGTCTTACTTTTCTCAGGACATCACATTTATATATATTATATCACCTACTCTATCATCAAAAAAAACATAAATTTCACATCACATATATATTATATTAACATCTTCATTCTCTTACATTCATTTTTAACATTAACACTCATTATTGAATATTGAACATTAACCCTCATTATTGAATATTGAAGGATCCGCATCACATATATATATTATTTTAACCTCATCAAAAATATACCACCAATTTATAATTTATTGATTTTAACTTTTAAAATTTAAATTTTTTTTAATTAAAAAAATGCGCTTGGTGCATATATATATATATATATATAACACAACTTTATTTTATTAATTTTGTTTATATAAATAAAAGCTTTGAACGTGTTCAAGCATGCATTCATTTTAACACCAATAATTGTTATAAGACATAATAATTAATAAGAATGTGAAGCCCTAATGAGCTTCCCAGCGCACTTCCCCTATGATGAGGTTGTTCATCGTATTTCATCATTAATTGATACTTCATTTCCTCCATGGATCCGTTTTCCGATGCAAAATGTATACTAGCAAAACAGAAGGTTTTAGGGGTTACGGATTCAAACAAACAAACACCTACGGATTCAATTTGTAGAATACGGCGGCAATTACAAGTTTGATCGTGAAATCTGATGCTAAGAAGCGTTCAGTAACTAAAACTGAAGGATGCTCCCGTTAGGAATTGCTCAAGAGTGACGCACTTGTATAAGATGAAGAAATAATTTGTGGCACTTGAAAGAAAGAAGCTGGCAATCCATCAATACTCTTGCAAGTTAATGTTATTCCTTTGGTTCTGGTTGAGACACTTGTTTCCGATTAGCCTGTCGTATGGACCGTGGAACAAATGCAAAGCCACGAGCATGACGGTGGCCAAAGCTTATGCTTGAAGGGGAAGAGTCAGAAGTGCTCAGCTTTGATACAGCAGCAGCAATAGCATTCACACTCTCCTCGATTTCCATTTCTGTTTCCCTCTGCTCATTATTAGTTTGCTTCCGGGGTCGATACTTTTGGGAAACTTGTTTCGACTTTGTCGTATCGATGTCCATATCAGTATCCTTTGTTGCTTCCTTTGAATGGCTAGCATGCCTGCGCTGATATCTATGGCGCTGGTGCTTGGAAGGACGAGCTCTCTTGTAAAACTCAAATGAAGTAGGAAATTTGTGTTTGTCGACAAGATGTTGTTGTCTGCTCTTGTAGCTCTTCAACTTCACTCCACATCCCTCGACCAGACATTCATACTGGTTCACACACGACATCCCAACCTCAAACGAAGTCATATAAATGGGAACGGAAGCATCAAGCAAATTTATCACAATGCCAATTCATTCCGTAGCATTCAACAACCAAATAGTAAAAAAGAACATTTTAAAATGGCCAAGACTATTCCAGTTTTATATGGTTTTTATTTTTTAATATATAGCACATAATAACCAGAATCAGATTGCAACCACAGCAAGAAGATGACCCAGTAACAATAAGTTTGATATGGTTCCAAAAAAGAGAAGAAATCTCAGAAGGGAAAAAAGACCGACTAAAGAAGTTTCGACATCTATTCGAATGACAGGATAATGGAAAAGAGACAACCTGTAGATTGCAATCAACAGGCTGATAAAACTATTGCAAATAAAAATGGAGTGTGATTACCAAAATCCTACTAAGAGCAAAGAATATTGGGAAAAGACTAAATTCTAGTCATTTTGCTTAAGAGAGATGAAGTAAAAATTCAGCATCAACTTAAAGAGAAGAACGAAAGAGGAAAAACATACAATAGCTAATTTGATCTTAAATCATGCACAATATACCAAAAGATAAAAGGCGAAACAAAGAATTTGTTTGGTGAGATGACATGATGCAGAAAGGAGAAAAGACTACTTCTAGTCATTTTACTAAAGAGACATGAAGTAAAAAAAATTCAGCATCAACTTAAAGAGAAGTAGGAAAACGCATACAAACTAATTTCATCTTAAATCATGTACAAATGCCAAATGATAAAGATGAAATAAATTTGTTGGAAGTCAACAAGATGCACAGAAAGGAAAGGAGAAAAGAAGGCTAGGATGAAGATAGATAAATGCTTTATATTTGTCTTTTTAAAGTAAACTCTTTTTTTTTAACATTTTTCAAGGATTTTTTTTTTCAACAGATCTAGCCCACTTGTTATTGCACTTTAACATATAAAAATTGACCCACTAGAATCCCTTTGCGCTATAGACTTCAGACCCTACTAACCTAGGCTAGGGCATGAATCAACCTTCATGACCTTTAAAGGGCATCACATCAGCAAGTAGAAAAAGGAATTGATCCATCTGGAAGCCATTCGATAACATGATAAGAAAAGCAATTGTACAAAGAGGAGGTATTTTCTAAGAAAGAACAAAACATTTCGGGTTAAAATATAACCAGCTAGACCATGTGAAGTCAAGAGACAAAATTTAACCCAGTCATGCATCAAGGTTCCATGTTTCTGATCACGATCATGTATGAATGATCATGGTGATTCCAATCTACAGGTCTAGTTCCATCCTATGGGTTCTTCGGCCATAGGATCTACGATTATATATATACAATTACAAATTGAACCAAATCAACATTAATTTGAGAAAAAAAAATTAAGAACCGTAGATGTCTTTTATTTTAGGAGCCTGCAATGAATTTTTATTAATGGGAGCTGTATTTGCCATTTCGAGTTAAAATATATCAAGTCAGACACCTAACCCATGTGAAGTCAATAAGGAAATACCTACCCTTACAATTCAATAAGTTCCATGTTCCTGATCACGATCATGTATGAATGATCACAGTGATTCCAATCTATGGGATTCTACAGCCATAAGATCTAAAGATTATATGTATACAATTACCAATTTAACCAAATTCAGATTAATTTGAGAAAAAAAATAAATCTAAGAACCATATATATCTTTTATTTAAAGAACCAGTAACGATTTTTTATTAATAGGAGCTTTATTTGCCATTTGGAAAATAGCAAAATAAACGAATTTGCCAAGGTAACAACCAAATAATTATAGCCATTAATGCAAGGGTCTAAGGACAATGGAGAATTTTTAAAAAAATGGCATTGGAGCTTCCCTGAATGAGAAATGATCAGCTGTTAGCAGGTTGAAATAAGGAGAATCACTTAATAATGTCTTTGGTTATTGATTCATAACATAGAGACCAAGCACAACCATAAAGCCAAAAAATAAGATATGTGAGATGCCAAAGAGAGAAAAATTATTATCAACACAGAAAAAAATATATAGTAATCAAGTGACCATAATCAATCTATAACCAATTTTCTTATTTTCTTGATTTTAAATTGTTGCTTATTATTAATGATGATAAAAAGACAATGGTAACATCCGAAGGACACCTGCTTGATGTTTTTTTCCTTTCTATCCAGGGGTTATTAAATGATAAATATAACAGAAAGACTATTAGAAAGAAGTTTACCATTGGAAAACCACGTGACACTTTGGCTTGGAAGAAGGAATCGTGGGCTTCAGAGACATGTATATTTAGCAACCGTGATGTAGGAAATACTCTAGAGCAAACTGAACATGAAGCAGTATGACGAGCATGGTAGTGATCTTCGAATTCCTCTAGAAAATTCAATCGAGCAGCACAACCAGCAATAGGGCAAAATACAAGTCTGCAATTGATAATTGAGTCACCATATATTATCTAAAACCCTAAACACAGTATTTTCTTTATTACATTTCAATTAAGTAAGGTGACATATGTCCTCCCAAAGTTTTTGTTCTATGATTAAAAAACAATTTGGAGTCAATATCAAAAGGTCTATAATAGATAAAGATAACGCTAGAAATTATTCCAATCAAATCCTATCTCCTTATTTTTCCAAAAGAAAAGAAGTGATATTGCACGAGTCATCATATATCAATACACAATAACAATGCAGAATTGCATTAGTTCAGGGACAGTCATATTCTTCCTTTAACACGCCTTGTCAAGTCTCACATTGTCAATTGACAAAGTTGAGATTTTCATATACTTCAGCCTAAGGATTTGGCACAAGTTCAAAGACACAAGATTTGACACAGATTCAAATATAAGATTTGGTATGGACTCCGACACAGAATTTGACGTTAACTCAAAACTTAGACATTGGAGCTAATGACAGGTTGAGCAAGAATCCAAACCGGATTCTAAGAATGAGGTACAATTATAATTCTTCATTACAAGTTGAAACTGAATCTCATGTACGTGATGAGGACCTAAATCTTCACTGCTGTCAAGAAAGGAACTAGAGAGTGAGCAAAACCATCTTTATATACTCTTGTGAACTTCCCATCTTTTTATCATTTGTCAGCATCACATAAAGCCTTCTTGGTTAATGAAGGAAACCAGGAAGATTGAAGGGAAAAAACAGGAAGAAGAGGAATCGTTGTTATTTTTCAACTAGATATTACATCAATAAATAGAAAATACAACATACTAAAATAGGAACATATAAAAGAAAGGAAACATAAGAAACAGAAATTACTAAAATCTGTGATTATTTCCAATTCTTTCCTAATTTTATATAATTCTTATCTCAAAGATTATTTCCTGATTTTATGCAACCTAGATCTCCTAATTTTCCAACACTCCTTAAGCTGGTGCATAAATATCAATCATGCCCAACTTATTAAGTGTTAAAAGTTGACTCTTACAAGTCTCTTCGTCAAGATGTCAACTATTTGTTGATTAGAGTGTACAAATGGTAAGCAAATGGTTCTAGCTTCAATTTTTTTTTCCTTTATAAATGTTGATCAATTTCGATGTGTTTCATTCTATCATATTGAATAGGATTATGAGCAATGCTTATTGCGGCCTTATTATGACAGTATAACTTCAATGGAAGTTGTATGGGTTTCTTGAGCTCTTCAAATATTCTGTATATCCACAACACCTCACAAACTCCCTAGGCCATTGCTCTAAACTCAGCTTCTGTACTACTTCTGGCTACAACACTTTGTTTCTTACTTCTCCATGTTACTAGGTTTCCCTATACAAAGGTATAGTATCCCGTCATTAACCAATCTGCATCCATGGGAGTCGTCCACTCTGTTTAACACTTTCAATCATTCTCCCCGAGGTCAAATCCTAAAATACACACGAAAAGAAATTAGTTTGACAATTTTGATTATGGACCATTTACTGACAAATAAAAGGTTACAAGACAACTTTGGAACATGAAGAACATCATTTATAGTGAGTATAGGTGATACTAAAACTTTTCCCTCAATAGCTGAAAGAGTCATCTGCAATCTTAATTTTTTGGTTATGTGCACAAGGTCTATATAAAGAGAAAATGTTTGACATTCCTGCGATATGATTAGTTGCACTTGATTCTAAGAAAGGTTGTTATCATGCAAATTACCTTTTTGAGCTATTGAACAAGAATAGTTTTCAGAGACTCAAGGAATTTGTACAGTTGGTCTATTGGTTCCTTGGTGAAAGGAAGTACACTAGGAATAGACTACCCCTCTTGATCTAAGATAATAGTATGAATTGCACGACCTTCACCATCAATTCTTTTCTTTCAAATTTTTGGCTTCTCATGGATTTTCTGGCATATTTCTCACGTGTGCCAAGCATTTACAATGGTCGCACAGTGGTTTTCCAAAACTCTTGCCATCTTTCTTCGCTTCCTTTTGAAAATCATTAGTAACAAGGGCAGAACTTTCCAAACTTAAGCTAGTAGAGACTGAGGCAAATTTGTTAAGCTTCTTCTCTCCGGACTTTGAAAATATTTCACAAATCGTTGGTAGAGGTGTCTTTCCAAAGCTTCGACCCCTTACTTCATCTAGATCCTTTTTCAGTCCCGCAAAGAAAATAAACATTCGAATATTCTCTTGCCGTTTTATAAAACGAACACTATCATCAACACAATTCCAAATATTATCATAGCATAGATCTAATTCTTGCCACAGCGTTATCAACTCATTGTAGTAGGAAGTCACATCACATTCCCCTTGCTTCGCTTGCCATAGCCTTGATTTTAGGTTAAAAATTTACAAAGAGCTCTCCAAATCTGAATAAGTGTCTCTAGCTACCTCCCACACATCTTTGGACGTAGGTAGCAATATATAGGTTTTTCGATAGGGGACTCCATGGAATTGACTAACCATGCAATAAGCAACCAATTTTTAAATTTCCAGGCTTTAAATCTGGAGTCTCCATCTGGCTTTATCACTTCTCCTATAATATATCCAAGTTTACCTTTCCCCGGGGCATAGTTTGTGACTCTGTGTAGTTCTTCCCATTAAGATGTTAAATATTAACTTGGAGAGAATTAGAGGATACCTCCATCGAACAATTGAAAGATACCGTTGGGTTAAAATTTGAGTTGACAGTTGTTTCTCCTCCAAACACCATCGAATCTTTACTCATGGTGTCGGTTAAGGTAGTCTTCCATGGATGTTGATTTGCCATGGGAAAAAAAACCTAGATCAAACCTAGGGCTCGATATGTAAAGAAAACCAAGAAGATTGAAGGGGAAAAAAGGGAAGCGGAATTGTTATTATTTTTCAACTAGACATTACATCAATAAATAGAAGATATATAAAATACTAAAATAGAAACAAATAAAAGAAAGGAAATATAAAAAAATGAAAATTACTAAAATCAGAGATTATTTCTTGATTTCCCAAGATTCTTTCATGATTTTATGCAATCCTTATCTCAAAGATTATTTCCTAATTTTCAAAGATTATTTCTTGAATTTATACAATCAGGATCTCCTAATTTTCCAACGGTTAACCTAAAGGCTATTATAATCCCTACCACCATATCCGACGGATTTTCCAATGAGCAACAAAAACAAGCCACGAATGAAAAAATAAAGGCATTCGACAGAACAAAACATGAGAATTAGTGAAGTTGGTAGAAGGAAAAAATCTATGGTGTAAATGGGTCTATAAAGTGAAATATAGAGCAGATGAATTAATAGAGAGGTATCAGGCAAGGCCAGCAGCCAAGGGTTGTACTCAAACTTATGGGATTGATTATCTATTGCAAAAATGAATACCATTAAAATTCTACTCATTGGCAGCTAATTATTGCTTAGGAGTTACAATAGTTTAATGTTAAGAATGCATTTTTGCATAGAGAACTAGAGAATTTATGTAGAAGTCCCACCAAGATATTAATTTGGATGCTCATACTACATAAATTGAAGAAAGCCTTATATGCACTTAAGCAATCGCCGTAAGCATATCGTATCATGTCATGCCGTTAAAATTTCAATACTTTTTAAATATAAAATATATTAATTAAAAAAATAATTTTATTGATATTTGATTGATATAGATGATTGCTATTGAGACAGATTTGAGATGTTGAATGTTGAGTTCAATTTTTGATATTATCTCGTGAAATGTTTTATGCTTATTGAGGAAAAATCAATTTAGGGTTAACTGAAGTCCAAAGTCTACCAAGAATCGAATAGGCTTGATTGAATCTAATTTGAATTGATTTGGATTAATTTAAAATTAAAGCAAATTCATATATATAATAATTTAATTCTACAGTAGTGATATAATTTATAAAGTTAGAAATTATATTATATTTAATTTTTATTTTTCCTAACAATCTATCCCCTCCATTTTAAAGAGGTCTTTTTCTCTTTGTTTATCTTGTGAACGGATGGAGAAAGAAAATTAATCATCCTTTAAAAGAATTTTTTTTCTCTATTTACCTCATGGACAGATGAAGGTAGGAAAAAAATAATAAGAGGTTTTTTCTCTCTATTTACCCTTGGATAGATGAGAAAGGGAAAAAAATTAAAAGAGTGGGAAAATCAATGGATGAAAGAGAAACAAAAATTACCAGAGAAAAAGGAATTCGAATTAATTATGTAAAAATTTAAAAAATGGAAATAGGGGAAAAGGAAGAAAGGAAAAGGAAAAAATATTCAGTCACACTTGCCGCCGCAAGGCTGTGGCTAGGCTTGGCGCCAAAATCTAGCCTCAGCGACCTCGTGGAGGCTACCACGAGGTCGCCACAAGGTCATAGCGGCCTCATTACTCCAAAGTCAATTGATTTTTGTTGCTGATCCGCAGATAAAACAATAAATTCTGCTTGCCCGGATCGACATGGCTTAACATTTTATTCCATGGCTATAATTGTCATGGGGTATCGACAAAACCAAGAAATCATACATTGTTTATTAAACACTCTAAAGAAGTCACAACAATACTATTAATGTATGTTGATGATATAATAGTGACACCAAATTATTATAAAGAGAGACAACTTCTAAGTCAGTGTTTAGCGAAAGGATTTAAAATCAAAGTATCAAGAAGCTTCAAATAATTTATTGTGATTGAGGTGGCTTCCTCTAATCAAGGCATTGTTATCTCCTAACAAAAATATATTGCAGATATCCTTAAAGAAACAAACAATTCAATATGCAAGCTAGCAAGTACTCCCCAATAGACCCAAATCTTAGACTTGAATGATAGAAGAAAATATCGTAGTACATGAGAGAATATATCAACGTATGGAAGGAAACTTATTTGCTGTCTCATAGACAAGCAAACATAGCATACACAATAAGCGTAATTAGTCAATTCATGAATAAACCAAAGGCAGCTTATTTGCATGCAAGTATTTTAATATCTAAAAGGAACATCAAGGAAAGAAAAGGTTATACTATTTTGAAAAAAAATTGGAAGTTCAATCCTAGAGACATACACATATACTCATTATGCTAGGTTAGTGGTTGGCAGGAGGTTAGCCATCAGATATTAAACCTTTTTTAGCAGTAACTTTGTGAAGTGGAGAAGCAAGAAACAAGATGTGGTAGTGCAATCTAGGTAGAATTCCCAGCAATAATTCAAGGCGTGTGAAGTACTTTACTTGAAGATCTTCATAGAAGACTTGGAGATCATGTGGGATGATATAATGAGATTTTATTATGATAATAAGTTGCAAATAGCACAGCTCATAATCTGGTAAATATGATTGAACAAAGCACACTTCATTAAGAAGAAACTAGAAAGCAAGTTGATAAAGGAAATAGCTATGCATTTCAAAGTATTGTATCCAAGTTATGAATAATAAACATCTATTCACCAGCTTAAGAGAGTGGGAAATCATGGTTTTATAATCGTGTATATCCCTAAAATTTAGGCAAAAAATATTTCATAAATTATGAGCTTATGATTCCGTAAATTATGGGATATAATAATGTAAATTTTTATTGAATAAGTCATTTTATAAAGAGTAAGTCGTATTATCAATTTATAAAAAGGGGACAGGATGTCATGTATTAATAAGTCTTGAGTTAATATAATTTTCAATTTCCACTCAGTAACATAGAGTGCATCACTATACTCAACCAAGAGATTCATGAAGCTAGAATAAAAATTAAAGAGATTTCCATGTTGAAGAGTAGCTAGTTCATGTTAGAGCTGGAACCAATGAGAAATGTTGTGTTAAATGTAGAGTTTCTTTAGATAATTCTACATTGCTTCTACAGTCTTAAGAGGTTGAAGGTTCAAGATGATGTTGGGTTCCACAAATCCTAAAATACATACAATGATTTGAGCATCCTTAACCTCTCACTTGATGTGCTCATCAGTTGCTGCCATCAGCATGGCCCCATAAAGTGGAATGTCTATGCTGAGTAGCTCTGCTATTAAAACGAATCAAGAAAGAATCATACTTATCTGAAGACATGGGGCCGAGAGAGCTTGATCAAGAAAAAGTAAGACTGGGGTTGAACTTGACTTGATAACAAGGGATACATGAGAATTCAGAATTGAGGAATTGAGGCTCTAATATCATGAAAAAATTTAAAGAGCTTTGAGGAGGAAAAAAAATTAAAAACTTAAAGAGCTTTGCGAAGAAAAAATGTTTAGGAGAATTCTTCTAAAATCCCCATCGTACAAGCTGGCTTTTAGCCATTAAAATAGCTAATCTATCGTATACAAATGTGGCAAAGATAGTCTACAACTAGTATATCCTAATTAATAATAGAGTTGCAATCTTAAAAGTTGTATAGTGCATGTAATTTGTTGGATTTAAATGGCCAGCTAATGTATATAATTTGCTGGCTTTAAATGGCCAGTTAATGCATTAAATCTACTACTTTAAATGACCAGCTAATGCATATAATGTACCAACTTTAAAAGGTCACCTAATGCATATAATGTACTAACTTTAAACGGTCACCTAATGCATATAATATGCTGGTTTTAAATGGTAATTTGTTGGCAACTAAAGCATATAATAATGTGCTGGCTTTAGATGACAAACTAATTCCTTTGACAATTCTATTATGGAACCATGAGACTCATTTTATGTGTGAAATTACCAAAGTTGGTTTTTAGCACCTATTCAAAGTATCAGCAATACTACCGTAATCTGGATTGATAATATGGTAACTACCTTTAATCACACAATAAGCATACAGATACTCAGGAATTCTATCAATGCAATAAAAGTATTTATGAACATGGAACTTTATTCTGTGTCAGCTAAAACAACAGCATAGATATCTTGGATAACAGTAGACAAAAAACAGCTGAAAAAGGATTTGTCAAAACAAACAGAAACTAACACAATGAACAGTAACTAATAATGTTCACTAATGAATACTTCAATTGGTTTGGATGAGGAATTTAGTTCCAAGGTATTAGGTAAAAAATTTTATCTGTTTCTCTCCTTTCACTTATCTTGCAGAAAAAAATGTAATTAGCCAAATGACAACATCTATGTTAATATGATGAGCCCAGAAAAATAGTGGGCATCCAAAATAAGATTCCAGAGAAGAATCATATAACAATATCAGCAAAAGGGATTTTATAACATCCATGAACAATGTAGAAGGGTTGAAAGGAGAAAAAGCATACTGTGCTTCAGCAATTTCCATTTTCTGAAGCTGATATCTTTCATCTTCTGTTAGATCTAGTGCTACCTAAAGGATAACAAAAACAAGAGGCAAACATCTGTAACTACATATAAAAGACAGATCTATTTCCATCTAACAGTATACATTCAGAAATGAACATGAAATATAGGAAGTGATAACAGTAGCATTTAAATCATGGATGAGAGTAATTAAATATGCAAGCACAAACTGTAGCATATGCAAGGTATAAAATGATAGTGTTGTCAAAGGCTTTCTTATTATCAAAAGGTTGGCTAGTGCAAACTCAATCTAGAACATTGGAAACATAGTTGAGTCTCTGTGCTATTTTAAGCCAAATAAGGACACGTGTGGCACATACTGTTCCAGTATAGAACTATCAGTTTACGACGGACCTAGTTGAGTTACGCTATTTTAAGTCTAATAATATTGGATCAGAGCAACATTTTTGAGTCTCTTCTATTGTAAGCTAAATATAGAGTCATGTGGCAGATTCGGTTCCAGTATAGGACCACAGTTGATAATGTAAATGCTTTAAACTATTGCCTACTCAAGAAGTAGCTCAGCTGATGATCTCTACTAATTATAGCTTGACTAATGACTACCACGTTCATCCAAGTCAAGCCATGAAGCGGAGTACCAAAATGAAAATTCGAAGTCTATATTTGTTCTCAAGCAATAAAGTTTTTCAATTTTGTGAGCAAGAAAAATAAGGTTATTTATATAACTCAGTTACTTGGGTCATATAAGCAATATTCTGAATGTATATTAAATTAAAAGTTAGGGAAAATTACACCACCATGGAAAATTTTCACCAAAAGATATGATCAAACAAAGTTTTAGAGATAGGAATATCATTTCTTGACAAGTGGTCCTTTTTAAATGGTTGAGTTGTCATCAAAGCTAATGACATGTTTTCCTTATTTCTTTCTTAAAGGAGTTTTCCCAAACGGTTATGTATCAGTCAACATTTCTGGAATTTCTTATCAGGTGTGGAAAAAGGCAAATGCAAAGGACAACATGGTGAATTAAACTAACTCTGGTAGGATGCTTATATTGGAAAATGAAGTAACCTAAATCTGAACAGTGTCAACTGACCAGTCATAGAGGGATTGGGAATCTCAAACTCTAACTGTTACCAGAAAAAATATTCGGACAGATCAAATCAATCAAACTGATTCCTTTAATACCCAACAAAAGTCCTCTTTAAAAAGAAAAAAAGTTATTGTACAGATCGACGGAGTGGAAGCGGCACGCAGAATAGAAATACAAAGGTAGTTGAGGAAAGATAGAAAGGTTTACTTGCTTGGCTAGGAGTTCGCGTTCGATATTTCCAGCAGCGAAGAAGGAATCGTCAGTTTTGAACCTTCGGCGACAGGCAATCCAACCCCTGAACCCTATGATGGATCCCTCTTCGCCATTCGATTGGATTTCCATCGAAGCGAGCTCAAAAGGATTTCGAGTTTGAATATAGGGAAACAGCCTTGAGTCTTCACGCTTGAGTTGGGGCGGCCGTTCGGTGCATTAGTAGTGGCGAAATCCAAAGTCACCTTGATTTTCTAATTAAAAATATATACTAAAAAGTCATCTTATCATTTTTTTTTCCGGCAATTTACGTGATTATGTATTTTTCTTGATTACGTAGTTTTAAAATGTCCTAGTCTCTCTGTTCCTTTTTTAATTGTCTCTCTTAATTT
>JBBPFP010932454.1:0-28528 GCA_037974795.1 Kaempferia galanga | reverse complement strand
AAACAAGCAAAGTAAGGTTAATTGTTGTAAAGTCATTTTCAATTATATTTGTCTTTGCATTCGCATTTTCTTGTCGTGTTCTTATAAGAACGGCTTGTATGAGGCTTCTCCACCTCTAAAATTTTTTTAGAAACTAGGCATTGATAGTGGAACTGTGGGTGTGAAGAGTGTGCCCTTAGATTAGTCACCTCAAGGAGGTGAATACCGAGTAAAATCCAAATATTAGTATTGTAGAGTCTTCGCTTAAAGTTTTTCACTACAACATCAAGTTTGAAGAAGCAAAACGAGTTATTCACTCCCCTTCTAGTTCATACGTGTCCTAACCGTTCTCATCAATTAAGATGAATTTTCAATTATTACCATTTAATCAACAAATATATAGGTTATCAATGGTATAATATCAACAAGGATAAAATCACAAATCATGCAAGTATTAACATATATAAATATTATCATTAAGTATATAAATATGATAAATCAACTAAAAAGTAAATCACTAGAGCTTATATCCTCAATATGTAAAATGTCATATGTCGTATGGCTAATAGTATTCTCACTAGTAGAATACATAATAAACACTGACTATGAGTGAACACGCTACCACAACATCATATGGACAATCAGGTGCTCTAGACCACGGTTGAATACACTACCACAATAACATGTGAGTGGTCCAGTAATCTAGTATAAGGTTAGACTCAGAGTTTTTACTTTTAGAATTTTATTTTCTCCATTTATCACAATTATTCAATTCTAAGTTAATATCTTAATAGTTTATCTAAACGACAAACCCAAATCAACTTTTAATATGAATCATATTCATTAAGATATCATTGTAATCTTTGCAACTAAAAGTTATAG
Organism: Kaempferia galanga; assembly: GCA_037974795.1. Taxonomy (NCBI): domain Eukaryota; kingdom Viridiplantae; phylum Streptophyta; class Magnoliopsida; order Zingiberales; family Zingiberaceae; genus Kaempferia; species Kaempferia galanga. The sequence goes on along the minus strand of JBBPFP010932454.1, from coordinate 27,667 downwards.
AATTTGATGGTGTAAGTATATCCTGATGTAAGGGATATGATCTTTAAGAGACCATAAATTTTAACTCAAATTGAATTACGAGACCTTGAATATATCAAATCGAATATCCTTCATAAATCTATATAGTATTGACCGCATGTCTGGTCCAAGAAACATCATTTAAAGTTTTTTTTTTTTTGAATGATCTGAATAATGTTTATCCTTTTATTAAGGGTTTTTTATCCTTTCTATCGTTAGAGTTTTAAATCTACTTAAACCTTTATTAGTTAATATTAAAAAATTATCTTTTATTTTAATCAATATTATTCAGTTAAATCTAGAAACGGCTTTTCTGTATTTAACGATTTCTTATTTCTCAAAAATTCCTTTGTGAAAATTAACCTCCAGAATAATTATTAATTTACCCAATGTCATATCAAAAGTATGTAACGTCAAGCAAATCTAAAAACCTATATCAACCGAAAAAATAATTTAAAATATCAATTTTAACTTTCAAAACAGCCATTCTCATCTTTAATCCTCAAATCAAACTCATAAATGCCGATACAATAACATCAATTATTTATCCTCCTGTGGTTAAATTATTTTAAACATCTATTTCACTATTTCTTTTTTTGCAAAAATAATTATACAAGTATATATAATCCAGTTATTAGGAAATGTACAATGAGTCAAAGATCAAATTTATTCACTTTTATTTACAACAATAGCATCGAATCTCGTAAGAATTGCTGGGAAAATGGGATGAAACAAGAAAAGGAATTGCTGTTGGCTGAATCTTGTACTGGAAATGAGGAAAAGAAATTATTGTTGATGTTGTTTCTGGAACACAATAGAAAATGAAAGGAGCAATGAAGAAAACTACTGAAACAATTAAGGAAAAGTAAGGAGAATTTTTCCTTTCTCCTGTGGCATCGGCTAGCTCCGGTGGCTACGGTTACCAAACAAATGTAGCCAAATTGGTAGACTATAAGAGACTGCTCAAAGCTTGGAACATTTATTTCAATCAAACCTAGTGATAGATACAAAACTGTCTCGATTTTCTATGATTTGAAATATTATTTTCTGCCTCGAAATTATACAAGTGGAATTAGAAAAGAAAAACGAAACTAAGATTGTTAATGTACAACGCTGCAATGGCTTTGGAAGAGCTATGAAGTTCTCTTGGATGGTCTCGAGCCATGGAATAAACTTTCAGCATCACAGTCCTCTTCCTGCATCAACAACATAATTTATACACCAGAAAATAGGCTTGACAAGAAAGATATGTTGAGAATATTGTAAATTAAAAGATTATATGTCAAGTTTCTTCATTCTAAAAGATTAATTGATTTAAGTGAAATAAAGAAACAACTAGATAGAATGACAGACAATACTGTTAACGTTTGCATACTGCTATCAATTTATATTTTGACAAAAAAACCAACCATATCTTCTGTAAACTCAAAAAGTGTATCATCAACTACCTTTTTTTCATCTGGAATTTGATATGCTGAATCAACAGAATGGAATCTGTTTGAAAAATGTTGGCCCACTGAGCCAAGTTCTTGCAGGGGATCTCCTGTTAGAGTACAGGCATGGGATGGAACGGCGCAATGACTTTCACTGATGCTTCTTTTCCTAGCAGATGAGGATTCAGCTGTCGAAATCAAATCGACATCCTTCGTCTTTGCAGCGTCTGTTTGAGAACACAAGGCAGCTGGGCAAGATCCTTCCCCCTCTAGAACTTTCACCTCCTTGTATAGTGAGTTGTTCTTCACGTTGTGGAAGGAGGGTACCCTTTGGTCAAGGGACGAATGGTTACAAGATACTTCTTTCTTTACGATAACTTTTGGGATGTCAAAGCTATTCATACTGATCAAATTGTCGGCCACAACTTCATCTGAATTGCTTAATTGTGCTACTTTTGCAGCCCTATCAACCTCCCACATCATGCTAACAGCATCATCGAGCTGTTCCCTAGCTGTATCAATGTCTACAATTGGCCTTGGATAATTCAATCCTAGCTCAATGCCAGCTGATTTCAGCACAGTCATGGGAGCATCCCATGGCCGATGAATCCATTCGGTAGGCATTCTAGCGAGCTCAGGAATCCAATTTCTTATATATTCACCATTTGGATCATACTTTTGACCTTGAACCTGATTCCAGATTGAAAAGAATGTGGGTCTTATAAGAAAATAATGTTTACCAATGACACAATGAATAGGATATTTTGCTTTATCTACACGAAGCCAACCAGCTACCAAAATATGTGAGTTGGTTTTTACAGCAAGAAAGATCCGTAAGAGATCATTGCATGCATAAATGAAAGAAGCCTTGATTATCATCAGAAGACAAAGCCAGATTAGTAAGAACAATAGCATTATTAATAGCACTGAGAGTGCAGATAACTTTGTAAAAAACAGAAACTACAGTAGATAATTAAACCTTAAGACTAACATAAATTTGTATGAAATCCAAAAAAAAGTGTCTTATTATCAATGCAGCAAGAAAACAAGAAAAAACTCAAACCAACATATTACTGTACAACAGAAACAGCAGTTCTTTCTGTTACAAAATATCAAGAAGATTGGTGGTCGGTAATCAGTAAAGAATATGGTTTGGGACCATATCCTTTAAAACTAATTGTAACTAAGATTTAGTTAACGAGCAGTTGAGTCAGAGCAGTAAAGACCATAATGCTGGAATAGAATGGCAAACAATGAGTTAGCAACAATTTTAGAAGGAACATATGACTTTTTCCAAAAGAGAAGGAAAATATGACATTATGATGGATAATGTTCTTATAAAAATGTGATGCCAGTGATCAATGGCCAACCTTCTTTTTTTGTAATCATAAGAACTCTTTATAGATTAGGTAGTTCATACCTCAGGACTGTCCATGCGCTTGAGCTCATGCCCATCAGGTAAGCTACCTGAAACATACTGCCAACCAAGGATGTCACTTTCAAGATCAGCATCCAGCAACGTGTCCCAAAAGTATTTCATTCCCCAAGTCCATGGAAGTAGCAAAATTTTCACAAGAAAACTTGCCACGATCACTCTAGTTCTGTTGTGTAGCCAGCCAGTTGCCCAAAGTTCTCTCATACCTGCATCCACTAAGGGATAACCAGTCCTTCCCTGCCTCCAACACTTAAACTGGCCTTGATCAGCACGCCAAGGATAGTGCTTAAGATTACCCAGCAGTGATCGTTCATGCGTGAATGGGAAATTAAAACAAAGATACCGTGAATACTCTCTTAGCCCAATTGATCGCAAGAATAAATTCATACTTTCTTGTTTTTTACACTCCCCATCTTTTGCCCACTGTAGTTGCTTGATTCTCACATTTTGATAAATTTTCCTAACACTAAGTTCACCAAAATGAATATACGGTGATAACAGTGAAGTAGTAGTGTCTTCTACCTTCATTCTGTTTTCAGAATAATCTACTAGATGTCCATTGATAAATTCACTTAACACCTTGTCTGCATTGCTCCAGCCAGGAGACCAGCCCCTGCTTAATAAAGCGTTACTTAATTTTTCAGTTTCTTTTTCAAGCCCTAGCTCCTCGATTGAACAACTCTGAACGCTTTCCAAGCCTGATACATCAGAACAAATGAGACAACATGTATTAATATAAATGGCAGGTCAATTTCAGTTTCTAAACTTCATGACTCTTCATGTGGAAAGAGGCAGGAAATGGAACATAATTGAGTCTCGCACTATATCTGTGCACATCTTGTTCCTCTTATCCAAAATACTAAACCTTTAAAGCATTAATTTTGCAGGCATTGATAAAGAAGTCCAACAGTTTGCTTGGATAAATATGTATTGCTCTTACAATTGTCAGACAAGCATCGAACAATGATAACTTGTAACCTCTCTAGGTAGAACCATTAGAATTTGTGAGTATTCTTTGAGATGTCAGGGCCTGGTTTGCTGTTGCTAGCTAGCAATGCCAATGGCAATGTGCCCATGCCCAATTTGACTAGTTGCAGCTAGTGATGTCAAAAATAAACCCGACCCGACAACCCGACCCAAGTCGACCAAAAAAATATTGGATTCGGGTTGGGATTTTTTAGGTTCAGGCCGGGTTTGAGGGTTTTTGGATTGTGTTAGGACAGGTCGAATTCAGGTTGATCTAAATTTAGGATTTAGTGGATTTTTTTATGGGTTAAATCAAATTTTATTTTAAAAATTAAAATTATTTTATTATATATCTAATATGATAATGATGAAGTATTGAGAAAAACGTGAAGAATTATAGGGAAAATAACAACAACAAAAGTCATTTTTAATCGAATTATTCGGGTTCGGGTTTTCAATTGTGTTTGGGTTCGGGTCGGATTCGGACTAAAATTTTTTTGTGTAAAATTCTTGTTTCAACCCAAGCCCAACCCACCTGAATTGACACCGCTATAGTGACCCGGTTTTGTGTCATTTGCTATTTAGTTTTTCTATGTTATCATATGAAGTTTATGGGTTTTATCTAAAGACTTTATTATTTCATTATCATGTGTCTATATGTAATGTTAAAATTTCGTAAATAAATTAAAATCTAGAAAAATTGTGACTCTTGTGACATTAGGTTGACCTGAATTGCTCAAAGTGGTGGAGCCAAACCAATCTAGGAACTCAATTGCCAAATAGCACACTAATCTTAATTTGAAAGATAGCGAGAGCATTGTTGCTTGGCTAGGAAAATGACAATTAAGGAATTCATTTTCCCAAGCTTATGCTCAAGTATATTTTCAGTTTGACCAATAATATTTGTTCCTTAACCAAGGCATTTTTACCAAACATAAGAAAGAGAGAAATTTCAATGAACAAATTAATCCTATTTTAAAGCATAAATTTTTAGGTGTTGATCTTATGAATGTTGCACAAGCTTCATCCACAGAAACCTAGTACCTCTTTGATAAGAATCATTAATTTTGGCAGAAGCGGAACAACTGGTAATAGACACTTGCATTGCCTCCAACTGATTTGCAAGTAATAAGGGCCGAGTATCTTGAATGTTTGTGTTTCCCAGATATTAAAGTGGAATGAGCTGTAGCTTAATCCAAGACAATGTTTTGCAACTATGTTACATCCTTATACACCAATAGGTGCTATATTGGACATTTGGACAAGAATCAGAGAGTATAAATTAGAAAAATGAATGTTTTATAGTGATACATAAATAAAACAAACAAGAGTTATATATATATACACACACAGTCTTTAACATCACAAGAATACAATGAGCAAGTAAGTCTACCTGGAGGAGGATCCAATTTCCAGGGAGGAAGAGGCAAAGTCAGCTCAATTGGTGTGCTCATGCACTTCTCCCAGAATGCATCAAAGGTGGTAAAAGCATGCCCACTCTCATCATAGACTTCCCATGGTTCATATAAGAGATCCCCATTGAAACTTTGAACACTAATTCCAAGGCTTACTAGCTGACTTTTTATTTTATGGTCGCGAACAACAGAAATAGGATCTGAATAGAGCAGGAAGACTAATTGAAAAGGGGAAAAATAACTGTTTCATTCATATAGGACAAAAACAAAACAAAGGTTGACCATTATAAACAAAAATATATGTATGCTAGTCCCAGCTATAAGTGGTGGACGTATAGCAATTGACTTACTATTCAAATCTTTGAATGTCCTAAACATAATTCTTAGAGTGCAAGGATAGAAGTTAAATTTCTAAACATATTGCTAATTTAGACTAAAAAATATTTAATAGTCTAAATTTGTACAAGCATTAAGAGGCAAAGTGGGGTAGATTGTATTATTATAAGGTCTAAAACTCTCTACTTCAGTATGAGAAGAATTGGGTGGCAACTCCCTTGGTTTTGAAGGCATAATATTTGCAACCCAATTTTATGGGTAAAACACTCTGTCTTTTTTTGTAACCTGTTATCCAAATCTTACAAGATGACTAAAGTTGATCACTAGAAAAATTTACTGAAAATTATAGTATCCATTAACTGAAAAACCATTAGAACCATGAAATGACTGGAGTTGATCAATATAAAAAAGTGCCGTAGACAATTCCTAACCATGCCTGAAATATTACCTAAATGATATGTACTAATTGTTCCTGATGGTTATAGATGGTAAAACAGAAATGTCAGAGAATAACTTCAAATAATTAATTTCACAGGTTACTTGAGAGACAAAGTTGCAATATCCTATTTAATAACTTCTTGTTGAAACGTTAACAAAAACATCATTTTCTAACAAAGTACAGTAGGGGCAGGACAATGAAGAGCCTCCTGATGTCATGCGTGAATGAAAGTATGGTTTTCTTATTTTATTTAAATTTTACTTTTTTTCTGCAATAAACTTGCTGATGAGTTGAACCAGTAAAACTAAATAGAGAACTATATGAATCAAACAATCGATCTGCTGCATGAATGTTGGCAAAAAAATTCTCAGTTGTCCTAAATTCGTCTATGTGCTCATCCAGTGAAAAGAAAATGTTCATGTAAGTAAAATGAACTTGACACCCATTATTCAGGAAAATCAGTCAAAGCAAGTAAAGCATTGCGACAACTTACCATAAAGATGGTTATAAACCAATCTAGTAGCCCCAACTGAATCAATGCAATGCAAAAGAGCAGCAAGAGTGCTGTCAGCTCTCATGAACACGGGAGGAGCGCCAAGGGACCTCAATGTCTGTTCAAGGTGCATGAGCGACTGCTTCAGCCACCATCTCGAGACTCGGCCGGGGTAGAACTGGCCCTCTTCGCTGGGGCACCAAACAAATACAGGGAATACACTGCCATCCTTGGCCGCGGCCGCCAAGGCCGGATTATCCTCGATCCTCAGATCTCTCCTGAACCAAACCACCGTCTTGGGTCGGCTTCCCATGGCCACAGCAATCTCAAGAGCCCATCGCCACCAGCACCAGGAACTCAACCAAAGGCTAGCGCTTTCTTGCACAACAAGGCAAGCAGCAAGAAACCCCTCAAGTCAAGTTGCTCCCCTGATCCAACCGAAGATAAAAATCCAAATTTTCCGGCAGGAAAGCCACGGCGAGCACCTTAATGCACAACAATCTTACAACAAACTGCTCCAAATCGTGCGTGCCTGCACCCCCCTAACGAAATAAGAACAGCCAATAAGTCAGAGGACTCGTCTTCAAAAAAAATCAAAAAAAGGAAATGGGCAACCGACGGCATGAAGCCCTCCTCCAAACGGGAAAGCGATTGCAATCTTGGAATGACCCTACCAAACAAGAAGACCACAGGATTTACCCAATCGGAAGCAGTCACAAGAACATGGGTGCAGAAACCAAATCTTTATCCCTAGATCTAACTTCCAAAGGAAGATGCAACTCTGCTCTGCCCTCACCTTATCCCTAGATTTAACCAGTGATGCTTCGCCTCACCCCCAGATCCAGAAGTGCCTCCAACCAATCGGGGAACGCTCACCTTCAAGAGTCAGTGTTGACCAACGAGAAGTGAGATATCAAAACCTCTCTTCTTTCGTCATCCGTTCCGTTGTTATCCAAGAACAACAACAAACGGAATAAGTAACCGGGAATCGTTTTGTTCCGCACCTGCAACCTTACCTGCTCTGCACACCAATTATTCAATTTGATCCTTTATTATCTACAAATATTCAAATCCAGCTTTTTTGCTTCGTCTAATGCTCGATCTTTACAAGGAAATTCATTCAAATGTTCTCCGTCGTGAATACAATAAAATAACATTTTCGGGACAGTGAGGGTCGGAGTGAAAATTTTTCCTAATTTACAAAGGTCGGATTTGAAACATTTGCTCAAATATGGGAAATAGATGTGTCACGTTAAGTGTCACATCGATTAGGCTCGTCGTAGCCAACAGCTCACGCTGGGAGGGTGGGGGAGTGGGGTCCACAAAGACATCCCCTTCCGCGAGGTGGGCCTCTCAGCCCATTTTGGATTTGGGACCGGTCAACAGTCCTGTCCCGACGCAGCAGCACCGTTCGGACTGGACCATGCACGTGATTTGGAGCATTTTTTTGGAAAAAAATGTGCAAAACAAGAGAAGAAAGGGACGTTGTAAGGTAGATGTTTCCACACAAGAGATTACTTATTTATTAAGCAATGATCCTAACAAGATAATTTGTAACCAGATCATTAGATTTTTTTTTTTTCTTGGATGAAATGATTGTCTTCGAACGCATTTATTGTTCACGATCGTGATAAAATAAAGATACTTGCTTGGAATGCCCTTTCCTCTTGCACAAATGCACTTTGGTAGGGCTTCCTTTAAAATCCCAAATAATATTTTATAATTTAAAGACAATCCACGACGGGGAAAATAGGTCAAACATTCTTAATGATATAATAAATCAGGAGCTTAAGGAAAAGTTGAAACAATTTAAGACATTGCAAGGAACATGAGCAAACAGTTACGCTCCAAATCCAAAGTTCTCATTAAAAAAAAAAAGCAACAGAAAGTAACTAATGAAGAAAATGCACTGAGAAACAAAACACTGAGTAATGAGCTTCCACAAACTATTATGCCTTACGAAGATGCCTCACTTGCTCAAGCTTTCCTGGGCTTACTGGTCGCAAGTTGGGTCTCCGGCTGTAGCAACAAAACATGCAATCAGAAATCAAGACAAAACATCTTTGGATTCTGTGCGAGGAGAAATATATAAAAATATTTGCCAAAGGATATTTACTTGGAAAATAAATGACCGTAAATGACTGGAAGAGAAACAGATTTCACTTGCTTTATTCTTAAATGGAATGAGGAGAAACAGATTTAACAAGAAAGCCACAGGCAAGGGTAGAAAATAGCGAGGAATAAAAAAAACACTGGGCCTCTAGGGCATATCAATCAATACAGATGACATCTAGCAAAAGCAACTATCGACAAGAAAGGAAAAGGTAATTTGGATTGTTACTCCAAAAGACGTGAAAAATATATTCCACATAAAATTACCTCTTTCTTGACAGGCTCTTCCTTCTCAGACAGTATCAGTTCAATATGGCAAGGAGAGGACATATAAGCTGTAATACAGAGTATTGCAGTAGATTAGATACTGAAAAGAAATATATTAGCTGAACAAAGGAACTTACGATTGATTCTTCCATGAGCCCGGTAAGTCCTGCGCCTCTGTTTTTGGGCTTGGTTCACTTGGATGTGTGAGATGTAGAGTATGTCAACATCCAAACCCTTCACCTACATAAAAGAAAGAAAGAAAGGTTAGCAATTTAAGCGTGTAGCACTGAAGATGGAAGGTGATGGTTTATATTCGTACTTCAGCATTGCTTTCAGCATTTTTAAGCAGATCCAAAATGAATCTAGCTGATTTCATAGGCCATCGACCCTGCCCATTTGGATGCCTGTTCTTTGCCTGGGCAGTTCGACCAACACCGCCACAAAACCTTCGGAAGGGAATAGCCTGCTTGTGGGCAATTACGTCCTCAAGGTACCTTTTGGCCTTGGATAAAGGCAGCTTTCTAATTGCATGAGCAGTCTCACGCGTGTTCTGTTGACATAATCAAATTTGAAACATGTATTCTTGTCAGCCACATGCAATGAACTATGCAAATTCTGTAACAAAATATGAATCCTACTGACTATTGAACGTACCATCTCATGACCAAAAAAAGGGGAGAAAAAGAAAGACAATTTCATAACTAAACAATGTATTATAAAGATGCAAAAATTCGATTATAACTAATGCTATTATTGCCTTGCTGTGAGGAGTTTTTATTAAACAGTTCACATAAGCACTGTAAGTAGAGATTTTCTTACTAAATAACTAAATTCATAAAAATAAAGACTGAAAAATAGATTTCAAAATGTCAAACTAAAAGTTCCATATTTCTCTAACTTATATTAGATAATATTTCGGTCAAATGTTGCATTATTTCTATGTTAATGAAAAATCTATACCAAAAGATAGTCGGTAATTCATTTTGGTGGATAAATCAAAGAGTGCTTTGCCTTTAGATAAAACTACTATACAACAAGGAAAATTTTAGAATAAGCAGTTTTCTTCCAAAATTAGTTACAGCAATAAAAACTAAATTGATATAGTGATAAAATAATATCCCTAATATACATGTATCTATAAATTAATTAATAATCATTAATTAATTATCATAAAAATAACCAATTAAAGAGTCCTGGTTAGAATACCAATTCAAATTGTGTACATATATGTTTTACACACAGATTCAATTCAATTAGATAACCAAGAACATGACCCTCCTTCACCATGAATCAAAATCACAACCCTTAATTACAAATTCATCATCCAATATCCATATATGCTGTTAGGATTTTAAATTCCTTAAGGAAAGCACATGCGGTCTAGAGTCTAAACCTTTCCTTATAACATGGAACTCGATTAATCATCATTCTTCTCACTTCTATCGGCCTAGAATAATGAATATCCAAATAGCAGGTCATGTTTGAAACAAACTGACAGAAAAATCACACCTGTTTAGTGTAGTGGTCTTAATTAATCACTCACTCGTCAAATTCTTAGAACAGGGAACTCTGATGCACTTTCTTAAGAGTTTTTATCAAGTAAAATTTGCCCAACAAATTTTTTAACTTAGAATAGACCAGCGAATGCTTATAACGTACCTTGAAGTGAACCCTCAGGTCGCGACCCATGGCTTTGGCAGCTACAAACACCCAATAAAAATAAGTTTAAATAAGATTAATAACTAGTGACACGAGCATCAGGACATTCTACCTCGAACAACATAAAAATAAGATCTCAGTCACAAATCGAATCCCACTCGTGTCATAGTAAAAAGAAAATTTTAGGAGCTAGATTACTTCCTTGAACAAACCAGATGACCCCATAACAAACGAAAAGCATGGGAAATCAACCATAGCCACAACTTGAAGTGAAGAAACCATCAAAAAGAAAAACTTACACTTGGTAGGGTTGGAAGGATCTCTCGAGTACTTCACCTGATTGAAACGATTGGCGCACAGAAATCAAATCAGCATTAGATTACCAGCAAAACTAACGTCCCGAAGTAAGGGGAACGATGGATCTCACCATGACTGCAGAGAGTTCTCAGCGGCTGCGGCGGAAGAAGCGAGGACGGTTTCGGACCCTGACTGCGGTTCCCTGGGACGAAAACGTGGGCTTATATAGAGAAACCCTAATGGGCCTAAATCGCGTTTGATTTCTGAAAATTCTCTCCATTTCTTACTTTAAATTTATATTTTATAAATAAATAAATTTTAATAAATAAATAAATATTTCTCAGTAATGTTTTGACATTATTTGTGATAAATGCAACTTTAAAATATATCAAAAAAAAAACATTGCAAAATAATAAAAAAATAAACGATCAACAACCGAAACTGCATTTTATTTTTATTTTCTTAAAGAAAAAAAGAAAATTAAACACTTTAAAGAAACAAAAGCAAATAAATATTTCTGTTAATTTATATGATAATATCTATCTTTTCTTTCCTCATTAATGGAAGATTTAAATCGAGCCATTAGATTTAAAACGCCATGAACTATATTCTTTTTGAAAATTTACATAATTCCTTAAAAATATTGAACTTTCTAATAAATGAAATATCTTATTTTTCATTTTCTACAAAGCAATCTTTCCCCTTCATTTCCTTCCTTCCTCCTTCCCTTGCCCACTTTCCTTCCACGCAAGTAAATTAGGTTTAATATTCATTGAAAAGGAAGGATATATAGTTCACAAGATAACCCAAATGTTACACTAGAAAATACAAACAGTAATCAAATTGTAACAAGAGTCATGAATCTCTCATACACTATAAGGATTATTTGTATCTCTTTTCCATCATAGTTGGATAAATTTGGAAAGATACTTGGGTGTTGCGAGAAACAGAACAAACTTAGTTGTCGCAATCAGGAAGCCTTCATATCGTCGAGACCAACGCTGGCCTACATGTGAGTAAACCAACAAGTATGTCAGTTGATGTAAACACAGTGGTAGAGCATGAAAACTAAGTTAGAGGGTGTTTACAAGGAACTTGTGATTCTCTGCCAGAAGAGGGGCAAATGCCTCGCAAAATTGCTCAATATCAGCATTTAGGTCACCTGATCCACCAATGACATCCATGAACTTCTTCCGATCAGGAGCAAGTTTCATAGCAAGCTGTAAGTGACCTTTGCGCATAAGTTGGCTAATCGATATCAAAGTTCAAGTTTTCAGCTAACTCTTTTGCATCAAAAGAACATGGAAAGTGAAAAAAGGCATATAAGACACCAACTGATAGAGCAGACATGAAGCAGGAGCAACACACTTTGTGCTCCATGGATCAGTTGAATTGCGTCAAAATTCTACAAGTACAAAACCGATAACCATCAACACTATACCGTGAAGCTAGAACTAGCAAGCCAGCCATGCCATTTCTTTAAGGTCTTGGTGTAGGAATCAGTGCAAACTTGAGTCATTTTCCAATCAGGCTGCAATAGTAAGTTCCGGAATAACTCCACCAGGAAGTCCATTGCTCTGGAAGACAAACACAGCTTAACTCATGAAACTGTAGAATGGACCACAACTCATAATCATCATGAAGACAGATTCATCTCATGCTAACAATTGTATCAGAAACATAGATTTTTTGGTTTAATGAAGTATACATCTCCTCTATGCTTCAACATCATGAATCAGCATTTACATTCTAGAATCCAAATGCAAGAATTTACCATTCAAAACCTTAGAGATTACCAAGGTGCATAAAAAAACAGACCTTGTTAACCACAGAAGACCATTGGTGCAACTTGAAGAGCCCTTAGCTGTATTAGCATCTACTTCTACTTGCACTATACTGTATAGATGTTCAAACTTCGATGGATCAGAGTTGTATTTATTTTCCAGTCTCTGCGAAAGAGTTAAATGGGTCAATATTGTTAGTTATGCATGAGAGAAAAGACCTAAATTTGCTATCACATACTGAGTAAGTTTGAATTAAAATTCTTACAAACTGATAAGTCATTGTTAAATAAGTAGTGTCGAACAAAAGCAGAAAAATTATTGACCAAAGAGTAGCCTCAATAGTCAAAGAACTTCCAAAGGTGGAAAGATTGGTGTTAGGTCTTATATTAACACATTCTCTTCATCAAACAAAGGAGAATCGAATAGAAGGGTGATACAAGATAAAGTCGAAATTCAGTAGTTTTTCCATAGTTACCAGATTAAAAAAAAATAGAAGGTATTTGTATTCATTGGAACTCATGCCCATAAAAAGTTTTGAATGCCAAAGACATGTGAAATCCTATTTTTTGGAGCAAGTAGGAGTAGAGTGTAAATATTATCATTGTGGGGAAGAAATAATTTTGGTTTATCAGGAACAATATTGATTTCAAAGGAATCCATTAAAGAATAAAGTTATAGAGAAGAATGTATTATAACAAGATTTTAAAATTGTCAACCACTTGTAATTTTTAAGCAACTTGGGAAGCAATACCTCCAACATCCTTATGAATAAGAGTATCTAATTAATACAAAAAACTCACCGTTATGTTGCCTCCAATATCAGACTTAACAATAGCCAGTGCAGCTCCGAAATTATCTGGTAACAACAGTGTAAACTTTAGATACATAATTGTAGACATTGATACTGGAGGAAGGACCATTATACTCTAATAGGAACAAGATAGGCTACTTAAACATTTGTAAGTTTCAGTTCATGAATACTTTTTCAACAAGATTATCACATGACATAATTAAAAGAAAGTATTAAAAAAAGAATGTATATGAAAAGCGAATAATAGGGACAAGTTCTTTATATCCAATGATGGCTACAGGTGATGCATTTTTCTCAATTCTTTTACCAAATGATGTATCTACTATAAATAATAAAGTGAGGATTTCCAGAACTAAATAATACAAAATACCGGTGAGGAGAAACAAATCCAACAAAGTGAATAATGAGCTCATGCACAGTTGATGAAACACAGCATTGTATCAAATACTATTTCATATACACACAACACAAACTAAAAACATCTAGTTGAACTCTTGCAAGAATCATGTTATACAGACTAATTAATTCCAAAATACCACATCAGTAAATTCAGAATTAAGTCATGTATGAGTCAGCTTAGCATGTTTATTGACAAGAAAATAATCTCTTGAAAAAAAACAAAGCCATGATTGAGATCAAAGTTCACTTGTGGGAGAAAGAAGAGCAAAGCAGACCACATACCTAGAACAGGGAGAACAAGCTTGCACACGTCAAGGAAAGGCTTTGTAAGCATAATCCCATTGTCTAACTTGACATGCTTCATTCCTTCCAATGATGGAGTGAACACAGTACTAGCCATCTAAATTGGCACCAAACCCAGAAACATTAAACAAAATAAATGAAGATAGTAGCAAATTATATGATATGCTCTGAAAGACAAATACACAAAAACCCCCAGTTTAAAACTAAGAAAGTAGGAAAATCACTGATATCCAAGCACTGCCAAATGAAAATTCAAGATCAGTACTTGATCTCACTTAAACGAATCAAGAACACTCAACCAGAACAAGAAGTTAAGATCTGAACGAAGTAAGATCCCACTCTAGATCTGAGACACAACTGTTATTAAACAAATCACGCGTCAAAGACTAGGGAAAAAAATCTCAGAGCGAGGATTCTATGACATCCAACAAAGATTCGTTGGAAAGAAAAAAAAACCCTATTTTGTGCACACTGGTTCCAAACCTAGCCTGCAGATCTATCAGACAGCACTGAGAAATCCAAATTTCTCAGCAAAAATGACAACAAAAACATGAAATTGAAGAGTTTTAAGGGGTGATGCGATCAGGTACCAAACTTTTGATGATAAAATCGAAATGATCGAATCGTATAATCCTCCGCTCCGCCGGCGAGACTACCGGATGCAATAGAACTGACACGGAGACACGAGTTTATCGAAGCAGAATAGCTCTTGATCTCGATGAAGGAGAATCGTTAAAACAGGAGATGAGACCGATGCGATTGATTCGAGGAGGCAAACTGGCAAAGCAAAGAATCAAAATTTTTGAGATCGTGAACGGTACAAAGTGTGTACAACAATCGTGACGTGCCATAATATTTGGATGCGAGGTTAATTCCATCCTGGCCCTTACAGTTTGTCGAAATTCGATCATGAACTAGTTCACCGTTTGCCTGTTCTCTTTAAAAAATTTAATCTGTATTTGAAAAAATAATTACTTTTGATATATTTCATCAAATTAATATTTAAGAACGTAGAACTAATCAATTACAGAGCGAAATAGATTCAATTGGTATTAAAAATAAATCGACTGATTTTTAAGCAGAAATTGATTCGATTGATGTTTTTTATTAGTCGGCTGATTAGGAGTAAAAAATGCGTATATGATTTAGTAATTTTAAAACAAACATATAAGATTTGGTAATTTTAAAAAATTGTCTCCACGGTTTAAAAGAAACTTCTCTTTAACAATGCCCTACCCTAAGTTTCAAAATTCTCAAAGTACTCCACAACCAGGTTTAAAATTCATTTTACAGCCATCAACTAGCCCCGCCCCCCCTGAATGGCTATCGTTCCATCAACAGCCATCAACATGTACTTCTTAACTCCTCGTTCTATTCTTATTGATCGATTTGACCTCGTATCATCGATACATTCGTGGCACGATAGCAGCATTGTATTATTCCAACCGAAGACTAAAACCTTACTCAACTTCCTCATATCTAAACAGACTCCATAAATAAAATGACTGGTTGTGGCAACAAATTATCATGCAATCACTGATACACTTGCTCTTTTCGTGGATGTTTTGATGTTTGATGTTGTTCCATACAAATTGAATGCTTCAAGAGACAAATTTGAATAGCAATCCATAATTAATTCTTCTACAAACAAACAGTATATGAATGTATCAAACAACAATATTGACAGTAGGGAATAAATAGCACAAGCTTTACTGTGACTATAAAACAATCAAGAATGATTTATAAAAGAACCAAAATATCTCAATCCATATGCATTATATGCCTGGTAGAAGTAGATCCCACTTTCTTCCTGTTCATTATTTTGGAGCAGAGAATTCATCATGCTGCTGCCTGTTTCTTCTCACTGTTCCTGCTTCGAAATGGTGAGAGGAGGGAAAAGGACCGTGAAACTGTGACATAGAAAGAAAGCTCTATCATGTATTGAGTTAATAATGCATTGAACAGGTATGGCAAATCAAGCAAGTAGGTTACTTATGAGACACAGCAGACAAACTTAGCAACATTCAGCTTCTTGGAACTGAATTTTAGATGGTGCAGATTACGATATAAGATCAATTTATATAACATAGATATAGATGCATTGTGCACAGTTCATTCAACTGCGGTTATGGCAATTTCATTGCAGTTCAAACTCATACATAGCTTCCAAAAGTTCTAGTATTCCAGCAGAATAAATGTCATAAAAGTTGTAGGAAAGAGTAACCTTGTATTGCATACAAAAAGAACTTTTCCTTTTGATTTGTTGAATTAGTTTAGTTCAGTTGTTTAAGCAGTTGAGCCAAAAAAATATTAAACACAAAACTGTATGCAAACTACAATCACCAGTAGCTATGATCTTACCATCACTGAAGGAAGCTGCAGCAAGAGTTTGACCATCCAAAGATGATGCGTCTGAGTCAAGATTACCCTCAGCTGAAGCTGAGTTGTGGCTCTTCCGACCAAATTTCAGCAGCTTTCTAATACCTTTTGTTTCCTTGCTCCGAGGCTTTTCATGAGTTTGATGCCCTGAATCTGGGATCTCAAGAGTGGAGGCATGCGTTGCAATTGTTTCAAACTCAGTTGCAGATAGGCCACCATTATAATCCGAAACAGTAGTAATAGGATCCTCAAAGGAGCTTAACTTGGCAAAAGGATCTTGATGAGGTTTTTCTATTAAAGTTGAGCCTGAGAATTTTGGAGGATCATTCCCTGGCTGAGGAATGACAACTTGATCAACATGAGCACGTGTATGATGAACAATTATGGAAAAATGAAGATGAAAATTTCATATATGACAGATGTAAATGCTCTAAGCAAAAGCAGCAGGGAGACAGCTAGAATTTCTTAGTCAACTAGTACAGTATGCAGAGTATAAAGCTCCACAAGGAGGTTAATAGTTTTATTCATTTCATAACAGTTTTTCCACCAACAACAGAATAAAGGAAAGCTCTGGCAACCAAAACCATTAACCTTAATGGACTAAATATGTGAATTTAAAATCACAAACCAAGGATAGCAATTTGCTAATTACCTAAAAAAAGCCAAATTAGAAATAGGATTTTGTAAAGAAAAAAATCTACTACTCTGATTTTTTGAAAAAAAAATGAAGAATTTCTTTAAGAAAGTATACCTCAGGGTGATTCTGCCGTTCATCCAGCTTGCTTAGACTAGAATCCTCAATCTGACTTATAACAATAGATGGAGGAGGTGCATGAATAGATGCATTAGCTGTAACTGAACCATCTCCATGTGATCTTTCATTCGTCTCTATTATCTCATCGGGTTGCTGGATAGTAGGTGCAGGAACCACATTGTCTTCCAGCACCACCACTGTCTTCTCAATGACATGATTGTCATCATTATTGCTAGGTGATTTTCCATTGGTTAATTTTCTGTCAATTCGCTTAGAAACCTGAGAAGTTTTGCTTTCAATCTCTTTCTTCATGGGAACTTTGTTAGCTGTTTTATCTTCAAAATTTTCAGATGAAGTTTTTGTTTTGATTCTAAGTTCTGGAAGTGTTGTTGATTTACTTTGATCTAGTTGCATAATTTCAGCAATCTTTTTCTGGGGCTCATTGGGCACATTTCTCTTAGGAGCTTGAACTACACTTGAAGACTTAACAGTAGAAGCATGGTGAGTTGAACTGTTTTTAGGATCTGAGAGTCTTTTTATTCGGAAAGATTCTGACTTTGCTTCTGAAATGAGTCCATTTCCTTTTTTAACCTCAGACAAGGCAGATGCTGATCGAGTTAAGCCATTGTCGTTTCCATTTAATCTGCTAGATTTGGTAGCTTTTGGGGGATCACTGGAACCATTTGAAGAGGTTCGGGCAGGCAATTTCCTCAAGGGTGAAGAAACAGGCTCTGCGTCACTAAACTTCGAGCCATTGTAAGGACTTGGTGAAGGCTTTGTGGCTGAATGGGGTTTTGCTTGTTTTGGTGTCAATGGTGACTGGGTGGCAGTGGAACCGCTTCTTGCAGCTATCCTCTTTTCCCTCTCTCTTTTCAATGCTTCCAGACGCTTTCTGTCTTCCTCTTCCTAAATTTAGGGAAATTGATAGAGTTAGGAAATAGTACAAGCAAAGGAACCTGACAAATGCACTAGTAGAGAAAATTGTTAAACTTAATCATCTGCAAGGCCAACAATAGCAAAATAAGAACAGCCAAAAAAAGAACTCCCTCGAAGAGCTGATTTACAGTTTTTATTACCTTATAATGTTAATCATGCATGTTTAGAATTGGGAAGTACATTCACAAACCACACAAGAACTCTTGAATAAAAGAGTTGATTGCAGACTAATATGAATAATGTTCTTTGTTCAGTTAAACTAAGATTTTTCATCAAAAAGATGCTTTCGGGGGGAAAAACAATGGCATATGAGTGTGAGGAAACTATGAAAAATAGCATGAAGATTGTTTATCCTGCATGTTTATTAGAATGTAATTACCTTTCTGAACATTATTTTCCTTCTAGATCTTTGTTTAGAATCAGCAACTAGAGTAATATGCATACAAGTTCCAGAAAGAAATTGTGAATGAATCATGATAATTACCCTTTCTTTCTTCATTTTCTGAAGATCGCCTTTATAAGTTCGCAGCTTGTCCGCTCGTTTTTGAGCCTCTGACAACAAATTAAGCCTTGAGGATGCACCCTTCTTTAACAGTGCGTCCCTCCTTTTCTCTGAGCTGTCATTTGAGACTTTCAAGTTTTTCTCCTTGTCAGATTTCATTGGTTCCTCTTTTGTGCTTGTAGAGAGATCCTCTTCATTAGTATCTACGAGTTTGACAGTACTCTCAACGGGAAGCTCAAAATCATAATCCATAGCTGGATCATATCCTATAGATAAACTTTCCATTCTACGATCAGGAACCATAGACAACTCATCTGGTTCAAAGAAAAGTTGGCTTCTGGCATTATCATTTGAGACTTGTGGCTTCTGGAGCGTTGTGGGGATCTCAGAATCCATGTCAATAACTGCTATGTTGTCTGATCCAACTTCCTGCAAATTTGATCTATAAGGAATCAAAAAGGACTCATCGGTCATAGTATATGAAGAGTTCTTTGGTGCATTATCAATATGCTCAGAGGCAGGATCAATAAGTGGATCAGAAGACCTCACAACATTTAACTGCTTATCTTCCCCATAAATCATGAATTCTTCACTGCTCCTCCGCCGATATGCACCTCCTGAGCGTTCTATCTGCTTGAACTGGTTATCTATTTCATCTCTTCCATAACTTGAAACCAATAATTGATCATCAGAAGCTATCTGCCTCATTCGGCTTGCCTTCTCATTAATAAAATCCATTCCTACCATTTTGTGGCTATCAAATTCACCATAATCTCGTTCAGGAGGAACCATGGGATCACCTTCAGGTTTGCTTTGTTTTTTCTTTGATGGAGGATCTTTCTCTCCTGCGAATATGTCTTCGTCAGCTCTTCTTGATTTTTCTTCAGCATTTAGTAAGAAATTTTGAAATGCTTGCCAATTTCCAGAATCTGCCTCCTCCCTGTATGAACCTTTATCATTGACATATGCATCAGAATATTCAATAGGTTTTGTTGGATGATCTTCTCTCTTGGAAATTCGCTTGGAGTGTTTGCGCTTGCTTTCTCGCACATCGGGGTGTACATCACTTTCCTCTTCTGTTTCAGATTCAGAAGCAGACTTTGGGTCACTTTCAGACCCCCTAGCTCCATGCTTCTGGGATGCTATATAATTTAAGTTGCGAATAACAACAACACCAGACTTCTTTCCCAAACGACCACTCTTTTTATGAGATTTATGACCATGAGAACTTTCTTTCTCAAGATCCGATGGATTTCCATCTGCATCATCCTGTGATTGTGTGCTCCTATCCCAAGTCTCAGATTCAATATCTTTACTATCCATTGACAGCCTTTTCGGTCCCTTTCTGCGAGAGCTGTTATATCGAGGATCCTCCATTGGAGGATAAGGAGGATGAAAATAAGCAGCACTACCTGGATAGTTCTGGTAATAGGGCATTCCCTGCATGGGATATGGTTGAAACATAGGACCTGGTGGAGCATGCATAGGCCATTGTGGATAAGTAGGAGGCTGAAATTGACCTTGAAAATACTCAGGGTGGGGTGGTACTTTGGACTCTGAAGGGACCTTCTTATCTGGAAATAATAATAATAATAAATTTAAGATACAATGACTTGCAATGTGTGGAATTAGGACAATGGAAGAAATAGCCAATGGTTCTGCAAACAAAGCTTCTATTTTTGCTAGTGGGATACGGTTTGGTTGTTGTTGTTGGAGCATCAGCATAGTCATTTGGTCAACAACTAACAAATTGTACATATCTAAAATTGTATGAAGGATTAGAATTTGAGTGATCATTCTTTCACACTCATGCTGATATAAAGTGAGTTTAGCTTTCATGTTTAGAGTATATATACCAGAGTCTCCATTGCTATCGGCAACAATATCGCCAGCATACACAGTTTGTGCATCCCCGTGATCTTTCTGAGCCATAGCATCCGCAGTAAATATAATGCCTGAGGCATTCAGAGCAGAAAATTCAGATCGCATTGACATTGCTTCTACAGTCTCAACCTCAAGCCATTGCCCAGTCTCATGCTTTTTCTTCCATAAATCCATGAAGGACGAGCAGGCTTCCCTGTTTTATAATGTGGAATACATGAAAAGTTTCACAATTAGTACCCTAATTCATTTCTTTTAAATTGATTATTTATCCTGACAAGTGCAAGATCGAGAATACAAGAACTAATAAATGTATTAACAAAATGAAACTTGATCCAAAAACATACTTTAAACGTGAGGCACCGAAATTTTCAGAAAACGATATCAAATCTAGGAAAGTGTCCATGTCAAAACCAGCAGCTGCAGCACGCGCAAAGGCCATGCCCTGTTCTTTGCGCAATACCATTTTGCGGGTCTCAAGAACTTTCAAAAGATGAGCCCTGCACAAAGCAAAAAAATGGAACACAAAATGCATAATGCAAGATTTATTTTGCACTAGAAGCTGTCAAGGACAATATCGGCAAAAATAGAAGCACGAGACTGATTTTTCAACATCCATTTCAAGCACAAGACAGATTTTATCATTAACAGCAAAGTAGAAGAAATAGATCTTGCATTATTCTTCTGCCATTCACTGATTAAGTATTTATTTAACATCTTTTGTAGAAAGCCTTGCATCTTAGACAACACTACTAAGGTTACTTTAGCATGCTTAGAACTTATTGCAGATAATAGAATATCAAAGGCATGATAGCACATACTTCGAATTCTCCTGATGCTTGGCAGATCCATTAGAATCAGGTGGATCTGGTCGTGAACCAGGCTGTTACAGAACAAAAGATACCACGCTCAGAACAATGTTCAACAAAAAAAAAAAATACTTGTATAAAAATGTGAACATGCATTGTATACATCCATCTATAAGTGCCTAAGAAGGAAAGTTGAACAAGTTGTTCAATGTATCATTATCAAAATAAGAACAGATACAAATATTGGTCAATGGTTCCTGGATATGTAGCTCGCCTTAGCATTTGATTTTTTTAATAATAGTTTATTTTTCTTTCAAACTCCGGACTGTTGTAATAATAAAAAGGTATAAAATCAAATTTCGCTGAAAAGATGATCTTCTAATATCTTTAATTTTTTAATATATTTTATTTTAATAACCAAAAGATAAGCCTTGAATCATACATTCTAATTATTCAACTAAATTCTGAGCTTTGCAATGTGATACTATTGTTATATAGTTTTTGATTCATCATACCCTTTTTCAACAACAGATACAGCAGCATAGCAATGTCATATCAAATCGTTCAATTTTTCAACAAAATTCATTATACTTTATAGCATTATGTAGGCGTATGCAGTGTTATGTAAGCATATATGCAGATATGATGTATAAAATCGTTACCTTATATGGAACAATTGCCTTTCCTGCATCACTATCAACTGAAGACTTGGTAGCTACACACAAGCAAATGATGGTACCAAGGTCAGGAAAACCAGAAGTACAAGAATTGAATAAAATTTGAATCTGCTTGATAATATGAGTCCATTCCATACACATATAAAATACGAGGCCGCTCACTTAGCTAAATCTTTCAGAAAATTAAATGAAAATAGGCCACTAGCATACAGGATATAAGATCCTGTGGTTCCATAACAACACACCCAGAATTTGCTAGAAATATATGACTAAGTTATATATACTGAAAGTCATCATCACGAGATGTTATTCTGGCGGAACTCCACCACTTACGAAATACTTTGAGCATGTTGAAATAGTTTATGCACCACGGGTAACAAAAGTACTCTAATGTAAGGATTCTGTTCATACTTACTGACCGAACTACTAGTCTGCTAGACATAAATTACAACTAATTTAGCCCTTTGGTCTTTGACTACACACCCTAAGCAATCTGAGTATAAATGTTTTGACTCAAAACTAAATGAAGTAATTAGATCAATCTACTTTACCATCGAAAGTTTCTGCTGGTTTGCTTTGATGATCTTCCACCTGCCAAATCAGTAGAAAAAGTCATCATAAGCTTTACAACTGACATATGAATGACTATATGTGGGATGCGTACAGTGCTTGAGCCGACATTTTCATTTCCCTGAATAGCAATCGCATTCTCAATCTGTAAGATCTCCTCTTCTATTGTAGTCACGCGCTCTAGGACCTCAGGTGTGCTCACGAAACGAACAAATCTGTTCAGGATCAATAATTAACCACATGCCAAATGTTTCTGTCAGATGATAAAGTGCAACCACGTTGTAGAGAAGGTAGAAATTTCTGTCCCAAAGATGAAACAACTCACAGCAGATGATTGTAGGATTAAGCAGCAGAGATCTTTTGCTTACCTCTCTACAGTTCCTTTGGTGAACCATGTAGCATCACTCTCTGTGTCTGGCTCAAGGATTATGGAGTAACCTCCTTTAGCAATCTGATCCTGAGCAGTCTTCAAATGAGGAAGAAAAGGAGCCATCAAGCCAGATGCAAGCTTCTCCGTCTTACCATTTGCTACGATGACCAAATCACACCTGTCGAAAAAATTTACAAACAAATATTTCACACTAACATCCAGTAATCTACAAGAATTTCTCTCATAAAGACCCAATCAACCCCGAGTCTACAATATTCTTCTCGATAGAAATGAGTTGGACAACAGCAATATATTTTGCAAGTCATTATCTACAAAGATGATAGAGAGATGGATCTATAACACTCCAACTGATACAACACTGATTACCGAATTAAATAACATTATTGGCCATTTGCAGTAGTAACCAGGACTATTTGTACTAGATTCATGCATCTAAAACCAGGACTATTAAGACTCCTTTCATTTTGGGGAAGCGAAGTAATGGTGAAATCCATCTTTTAGCATCGCACTCCAAATCATTGTGAAATTTTTAATGAATTTTTTTCTGATATAGAAAATGTTCAAGCAGTTCCTATCCACTTAACCCTAGAACATGAAACAATGATCTAGAGAAGTACCTGGTTCGAGTAGGCGTGAGCTGGAAGACCGCCGAATCTAGCTGAGCGTCCGACCTCATTGCCCTAGAAAACAAATGTTTTGGGACAAAGGCCAGATCTTTGATCCCTCTCCTCTCTTCCCCCTCTCTCGCCTACACTATCTGTCTGTATCCCTTCTATTTCTCCATGAATCTCACTTCAAAAAATCGAGAGCAAATGATTAAAGTTAACAGCGACAGTGGACTCGGACATGGACAAATTTTGAAGCGGCAATAGGCGAAAAAAAAAAGTGACTAAAAATGCTGCCTTTAATGCTGGAGCACTCTTCAAACGAAGGCAGCAAGTGGATCTTAAAGGGAACAAATAAGCGAATCAATTAAAACGCAAAAGATTAAACTTGAGGAAGAACAAAAATCGTTTCTTTGGAAGAAGGAGATAAGCAGTGCTCACAGTTGAGAGAGAGAGAGAGATGGGCCTGGGATTCAGACGGGACAACTTGAGAATTTGTGGAAGGGAATAAAAAAGCAGATTATTCAAGCCAAAATAATGGTGGAAAATGTGAGAGGCGAAAGAAAGGATGATTGCTTCCTTCACAAACAAGAGATGCAATAAAATGAAGTGGAAGTGGAATGGTGTCATTGAAGAAGGAAGAAGGAAGAAGGAAGAAGGAAGAAGGAGGCCATTTTGGGTAATTCAATTGATAAGAATAAGAAATTGATATTCTTAACTGGAGTAGTTGCGGTTAGATTTCTCCTTTCACCTTCTCTATCCTCTGGCAGCCAAACTCTCAAGTTTGGAATATTACTGGATTACAGGAACTTGAAAGCTCTGATTTTGATCAAATAATTATGCATGTTCCAGAAACAAATTCACATTTACATTCATCAATCAGTCTCCATGAAATTAAAATATTTGAAAAATTTTATGATGTTTATGTGGGAAAAGGTGATGATTGAGTCGAGGCAATACATGCTGTACAGATGCAAAAGAGGAGGAAGAAGACAAGATCCTCATCACATCTCAATTATGATTTTTGTTGAGAAAACGAAGCAAACTTGTAGTTGCAAAAGCCTTGAATGCTTTTAATGATTGCATGCACCTAACTAAAAGGCATGTTAGAGAGAATTTAATCTTTTGTTAGAAACACTGTTAGAAAGAATTTAAATCTTGTTATTCTTATTTTAAGCGAATTTTTTTTAATAAAGAATTGCTAAATAATGTACCTTGGAATCAAGAGATTATATTACCCTCTGTTTTTTTTTTTTCCTAATCTTCTGTGCCTAAATAAATTAACAATATGTTCTTTAAAGCACTGCTCCATGTGCCTTTTATTATAAATTTATAATCCATTAAAGTGTATTGGAAAAAAAAAAAAGGTTAATCTAATGCCACCCCATCAACTATAGTCTAAATAATGCTTCATGGTGTTTAAAAAGAGTTTAGAAATTCTAATGATTTTCCAACGGGAATTGACCATAGAATGGACGCAGATTTAGAAAATTTTTAAAGGGCCACAAGCAGATTTGAAAATGATCAATTGGCACACTTGGAGGGTTTTTCAGTTCTACCCCTTCTTCAATATTAACTTTTTATACACTGATTTTCAATCCATCCGAGACAATTTTTAGAAAAATCTAACGCTCGCCCCCTCTTGCTAGTGTGACGTTGAATTTCATACTTACCGGACCTCTTCCTGACTTGAAATACTCGAGGACGTGTTTGACTCCTTATAATCTCAAAAATCCATATGATCTAAAATAAGTCTAATCGTATTTGTCTAACTCCATCTGTGAGATTCGATCAAAATCTACAAATTCACCTAGACAAGTTCGATTTGATCCATTTCAGGTCCCGTGAAGTTCTGTGGTGGTAAAGAGTTCAATGGTACCCTCTATTATTTATCTTGGCCTCTCTGAAAGTATTACAATGTTATGCTAACTTTAAGCTAAAATGTGGTACCAATCTCCACAAAATCAAGCCCACATTGGCCCTAATTTGAATCAGACCGGGCTTGACAGATCTAAATCAACACTACCACGGACTTGATCTAATTCTTATCAGGGCCAACGTAGGCTTGATTTCTCGGTGACTAGAATCGTATTCTAGTTGAAATTTAAAATAACATTGTATCACCTCCGAATAGACTGAAATAAACAATAGAGAGTATTGTTGGACTCTTTGCAGCTTCAAAAATTCACAAGATCTGAAATGGATTCAATCGGACTTGTCTAAATTCATTAATGAGTTTCGATCAAAATTCAGTAATAGACTTCGACAAGTCTGATTTGACCCATTTTTAGGTCATGTGGTTCTAGTTTATGGGAAATCAAACTCACGTTGGCCCTGATATAAATTTGGCCAAGCCTAGAGGATCTAAATCAGCACTACCACGGGCATGGTCTGATTCAAATCAGCCCCATGGGTATGATTTCCTTAAAACTAGGATCATGTTTTAACTGAAAATTAGCCCAACATTATAGCACAACCATCGTCCTAGACTAGCTTCCTATTCCCGCCTATGCCACCGTTATCACTTAAATCAAATCAGTATGTACTTTGTTCATCCGCAAATTATGGTGCATGATTTTCAAATCTATGGGACGTTGGGTCAATTTAAGGTTTTGCAATTTCAAAAAGTAATTTTGGAGAAATTATATATAATCTATTTAAAATTATATTATATGATAGTATATGTTAAATTACCGACTTGGCCTTCTTTGGTCCAGATTGAACCGTAAGGAAATTCTGTGTCGGCGATTGGTTGCAATATATCTTTCATTGTCTTTTTTTAATAAAGAATATATATAGAGAGAGAGAGAGTTCTCAAGCCGAGGATGAACACTTCGGACGAATGCTGCCCGACAGTATTTTTTTTAATTATTTTTTAGCTCGTGTAGTACTTGATTTAGTGTGCAAGGGTTAAGTTAGATTATTCAATAACAAAAATTCAAACTGAAAAAAAAAATTCCAAGTGTGCAGACGATGAGCAACATAAAGTCCTTAATTAGCAAATCAAACCTATGTACTTTATATATGTCACAAGATGGCGGTGACTTCCAAGTTTACAACTCAAGTGAGTTGTTCATCTACTCCGTGAAAGAAAAGTGAAGGATGGAGCCCGAAATTTGATAGGGTAAAAATAAAAAAGGCACTTTTTCGTCAAATCTTCGAGGGAGACTCGCTTTTATTTATTTTTAAGGAAAATAATATCCCACGTCACTTAAAATAATATAATTTATCTTTCAATACGATTCTCATTATTATCTCACTCAGGGCAACAATAGTAGAAGATATTTAAAGGAGATATTTCTCTAAACATCCTCTATCTCAAATATCTTCACTGTGGTGGCTAGAGGTAGCTAGGGATATTTAAAAATTACTGCTACAGAGTTATATCTATGATTTCTCTCCTGTGTAATTTTTTTTAAATAAAAAAATAAGTTGAATTGCTACTTTTGTAGCAGTAGGTGGGCCCTCCCACGTGTTATGTTGTTGCTGAACGATCCATTGTTTTTATTTTATTTTATTTTTTGGTTAATCGTGAATGAAAAAGAGAATAAAAATTTAGTTTCACATTAGAAATTCTATAGAGTTTAATTGGACTTATTAAGTTTAAATTTGACTTAAGATTTTGTGCTTAAAAGATGGTGCATCCAATGTATGCGTGTTTGGCTCGCCTGCAAGCGTGGGCATATAGAAGGGTTGTTTGTCGATAATACAGAGTAGGGTATGCTGCATTCCTTTGTATTGCAAGTCGTTGTATCTTAGGGACAATTGTCGTAAAACGTATAGCACCTGGGTACGAGCAATTTTGTCTTACGGAGAAAAGATACAATCCTTGCCTCGACTAGATCTGGGCTAAGTTATCAGAAACCCAACAATCGCAAGACAAAATTTGTATCCTTCTGATCTTGGCTGCGTCTACAACATGTCGACTGTTAACATACCTGCTACTGCTCAAAGCGAGAAGTCTCACAAATTTTGTGGGGTTGATTTAAAGCGTTG
>JBBPFP010932347.1:0-15180 GCA_037974795.1 Kaempferia galanga | reverse complement strand
TGGCCTCTACTACTGCTAAAATTGTTTGGTTCTGTCGGCTACTTGCTGATATAGGTGGTTTTCTCTCGAACCCTACTCTTGTACATTGTGACAACTCCAATATCATTCAAATTACTCGCAATTCTGTCTTCCATAAGCACACTAAGCATATCGAGATTGATTATCATTTCACTTGTCATCACTATCAAAATGGCACCATCACTTTGTCATTTGTCTCATCTTCCAATGCAAATTGTAAACTTGCTCACCAATGTGCATTCCACTATACGGTTTCATTTTCCGGTTAACAAACTCTAAATGCTTTCTATTAGTGCATCGTAAGTTTAGGGGGATGTTAGTATATAATAAATTATGATTATATAAGGGTATATTAGTCTTTTGTTATTTCTTTATTGTCTATTTATATCTTTCTTTCCTTTGTAAACCTAGTTTTTCATTATACAATTTGCTAGCATTCTTTTGCGGCTACCTCTTCTTTCTTTTCTTTATGTTATATTTTTCACTTTATTTGCATTCTTTCTTTGTTCACAATGAGGTTTATATATGAATTAATTAAACATATTAATCTTATTAAACTGATTTAATTTTTACCCACAACCCAATTCTTTTCTTCTCTCTTTGTCGTCAGCAGGGAATTATATTCAAAGATAATCTTATACATTTTTTTCTATTCGGCCAAAAAGATGCAAGGCAGTGACGCGGCTGCTCATGCTACCTATCGAGGCAACGATGTGACAGCCTCTCAAATGATCGCTACTCCACCAATAGTAACATAGTCACTCATGAAGCGGCCCTGTCCCATTGGTTGTGATTATATATATATATATATATATATACTCAAAATTAACTCAGACACCGGAAAGTAATCCGGATGTTTAGAATCACACTAAGTCAGCTTGCATCACCCACGGACGGAATGTGCACGCTACCATTTATATATTGAAGCAAACTCCAGGCCACTTACCAGCTGATCCAGCATGTGGGGGTTACGCTACCATTTATATATACACACACAGTCAGAGTGCAACCATGAATTTTATATATTTCAGTGATGGTAAATTATTTATTAGCAACACAATAAAATAAAAAATTGAAGACTGTATTTGTAGAATTTTGATACGGAATCACACAGCAAAAACTATATCTTGAAATATTGTGGAATTTGTCTAATTTTGACCGAAAAGACAAACATAAATGATGAGGATTCCTGTCTAATTGTGTCTTTCTCTAACATTTGTCTTCGGGGAAAGAAACATAAACAAAAATGGTAAAACAACTCGAGTAAATGCTGCTAAAATATCCTTCACTTTTCATAATGAGTAAATCTCTTATACAATGCATTGAAACAAGAATGTCAGTTATTGCAACAAAGGCAATTAACAAAGTGAAACAAGTTGCTACATTAGAGTTATGTTAAGCCTGCCCTTCTGATGGCTGCCAGCCATCAAAACCACATCCCACCATCTAAATCAGTCTCCAACTGACTGATATAGATAACTTAGAAATAAATGTTAGATATGATTGGAATAATGATGGCAACATTAGTGTAGCCTAACCAAAAAGGTAAAAATAAAAATAAAAAACAGTGAGGCTCCTACTCTACCTGATCATCCAGTAGCTAGGAATGCCACTTGAAATCAATAACATTAATCTAAAGTATCCAGGGTATCCATCAGTGAATGAGGCTCATCAAATTATACAGCTTGAGCCTTTCGGCCTTTCTTTATTGAATGGCCTGTTTTCCGCTTGTGACGGCTAAAATCAGATACAAATCGGAACGTTTGACCACAACCTGGTTCCCGACAGACATAAGGACGATCACCAGTGTGCACCCTTATATGTTCAGTGCGGGCCCATGGCCACTTGAAGGTCATCTGGCACCCCTTCCATGGGCAAACAAGTGGTCGGTCGTTCATGTGTACCTTGCGGTGGAGTACAAGATATTTGTGTGAGAAGAATTTTTTACCGCACCCTTTGACAGGGCAGATGTCCCTCTTGTGTAATGTTAAATCTTGCTTTGAACTGAAGCTCATGTTGCATCCCTCAATATCACATGTATATTCTTCCTTGGAAAGATATGCAACTTGATCGGTTTTACCTTTTCTCTTAGACTGCTTAGTAGACAATTTGAGTTCATCCGACTTGGAGGCTCGTTTCCTAAGACGTGAGCTCGGACCTCCTGCTTCATCTTTTAAATTAGACTTCCGATTACTTTTGCTGGCATCTTGTCCAAGCTGGCCACTTCTCAGAGTTTTCTTAAGTGAGGATCCAGAAGTTCCAGTTTCGTCATCAGTTTTTGAATTTCCATTTGCCACAGTGCATCTGGGTTTCTTATACTTTTCCTTCTGAGGCGGCTTCTTTCTCTTCTTGGAAGATTTTACAGCCTGACAATCAGCTGCTGAATTACTTTTGAGGGGAACTCCATTTGAATCATTTACATCTATCTGATCTAAAAGATCCTGATCATTTTCAAATGAATTTTGCCATTCAATCTGTCCTTGCTCCTCAGTTTCCTTCTTTTGGGCCAAGTAGGGGTGTACCTGGTTTGTCATCCAAACCTTACCACACCATCTACCAGCAACAACTATTTTCTTCTGCCTGCCTGCACTCCTTGCAGAAGCCCTTGACTTAACTGGGGAGTTACCAGTGGAATTGCAGCTAAAAGCCTTGTATATCACTGGATTATAGGGCATTTGCTTATTGTAGATGGGGGATTTGCTTAGGTTAGCAGTATAATATAGATTGATGTCTAATTTAACTGTCCAATCACTATTTGTGGGTATGACTTCCTCATCCCCCAAGGTTGCCTTGATTCTGTCTAAATCTTCTTTATCTGCATCCCTGAAATTGATATTCTTCCAAGTGTACCCAATTCTTAGTTCTCTTTCCAATAGTTTTGCTTCTGATTCAATCTTAGGATAATCTGCATATGCAATTAATGGGGAAGTCAGTTGAACTCTACTGGAACAACTACTACTGCATTGCATCAGAAAACACATCTTTAATAAGGGCATTCTTCATCAATTCCATGTTTCAGACAAATAAAACTACTTCAAAATTTGAATGCATCTAAGAAGCCCCTAGAGTGTAGCGCAGACGGTGGGCACATGACATCTCCGGCGTAATGGCTAGGGGTCGATTCTCAGGAACTGACAACCTGGGGTTTACCCCACTATGCGCCTAACACCTGTGTACCTGCATTTACCTCCCTCCATATCCGTGGGACCGGCACTAGGGGGGCCGCTAAGGTAGCGGATCTACCTTTTTGAATGCATCTAAGAATGAAGTATATTGTTTTAGAAGCTGGAAAAAAAAGCTTAGGTTCATTGATTGCAAATGGCACCCAAGCACGGAGCTTATGATTGTCAAAACAATGGCAAAGGCACAGAACCTATTTAAAATTTTAATGAAGAAAAAATATATGTTTGAATGTATAATGTAGTATGTCATTTCTTCAGATGACAACTGCATGTTCTGCTCTACAGGTTATCCGGGTAAAACAATTGCAGCAAGTAATTGTTTCTTGTTTGATAATAGAACATGCCAGAATGGCAATAAAATATAGTTTAATATTTCGTTTGTAATATCAAACAGGAAATTACAACACCAGATTAGAAGAAGTCAAATTTCATAGACCATGGTAAATACAGCTTAGAGTCATGGAGCTTAAAACAATCCAGATGAATTACTTTTTGACAAAGGTAACATGGAATCAGGTATAATGCAACAAAATCTCCAGACTAGTTATAACAGCTTGAGTTCAAAGAATATAAGTGCAAGTCTAGTTGATCTACTTGGGAAGTGCACATATAGCTGCTAGATTGGAAAGACAAATAGGCTTGTCATTCCAATTAACTGGACTAATAAACTAGGTTACCAGATTTTATCTTTGAATTGAAATAGAAATTCGTGCCATGTGCTACATGCAGGTCTGGCAGGTGAGCAGTTTGTTAGGTTACCATCTATACCCTGCACCAACTCCACAGTCCTGTGTAACTTGTTTCCTGTGGAAATCAGCCATTTCTTCCTCAACAGTTTCCTATCCAAGTCTAGATGGGTGTGTAAGATTTATTGCCCCATTCAAATGACAGACCACATCTCTTATATTGGATTCAACTTTAACCTTGAACCTTAATCAAATTCTGGCATAGATTTCTGACAATAATCAGACAGTTAGGTCAAACCATGCCAAGCTAGAATATGACATCCAGAAGTTTGGTCCAGGGAAACAAATCGTGAACAGGCTACAATCATTTTAAGCTGAACCTTAGCATTTATTTACAATCTTAGCAATTTTAACAAAATAGTAAAAATTAGGTAAACGGAAGAAACAAAACAAGTAGGAATAGTGACATAGAAGCGTCATAAAGAATTAAAACATGTTCATAAGACATTTAATTAACTTGACAAATCACCTGGATGGCATAGAAGCATCATATGCACCCCACCCATATGCCTGAGTTGTTTTTCAACCTCTTTAGCATGCTCCAGACAGAATACATGCATCCGGGAAGAATCTCTTTCTGCCCCATGAATATGTGAGGTGGTTGAGTTCATAATCTTTGTATCTACTTTGCTAGCTTCTGGACATCTTACTGCAATTTTTTCAGGCATAGACAGATTGTTAGAGATATCACAGTTCGCAGAAAGATTTCCCACCGTAGCAGTTGGCTTTTCCTTCTTCAAGCTACTGGAACAAAGTTCAGCAGTTTGACTACTCTGACACTCACCAAGTTCCCTGCAATGAACATCTGTAGATTCTGTTACATTTCTGTTGCAGAATCTAGAAGTATCTACTGCGGTCTCCTTTTTTTCTGAAGTGCATGCTCCTGCAAAATTCCTGTTTTCTTTCTGATTTGAACTACATAATTCTAGGTGGCATTTTTCAACAGCAATATCATGTCCATCTAAATTATCAGAACTATCAACAGATTGAAAACTTTGAGCTAACATCTCAATGTAGTCAATACTGGGCAAGTCCAAATCTTCATTGGCTACACCTCTTGAACAATGGACCTGGGGCTCAACCTCAGATCTCAAGCCTTGATTAACTAATGATAGGGATTTTGTTGCAGCATTTTTATCAAAGAGGGTAGAATTTTCATGTGAAACACTTTCATCATCATTATCTGAAAGGTCTGCATAAACAGAAGCTAAAAGATCGAGTGCAGAAGTGTCTCCAGGACATCCAACGTCAGACATTACTTCAGCCTGGTCTGAAACTCAACAAATTTTCAGCATGAGAAATGATGATAAGGGATAGAATTGAAATAACGTTATTATAAATTCTAGGCATGAAGAAAATTATAGTTTAGAGAAAGAAACTTATAACAAATTTCCTGAGTGACTGTGCACAAGCATGTCACCTGAGAGTCAATTTATGAAACCTCTCCATCAGAAGTTCACTGAAAATTTTACAAACTTTACTACACCAAAAATACAGGCTGAAATTAATTTTGCAAGTTTGCAGGTTGGAAATTGTATTTCCCACATGATTGACATAGTTACATGTAACAAATGTCTAACCACTATGATATGATTAGATTATGCAAACCCTTGACAAAAAAAAAACAAGCAGAAAGATGTTGATTAACTGTGATGTGGATACTTATAGAACAGTGCCTTCAACAGTACAACTAAGGCAAAACATTCATGATTTTTATCTTAATCATAAATAACAAAAGCACTGGCTTTGTTGGCCGTGTCTATGACTGAGAAGTCTCTAATATATTGGGACTATGTTGGCATCAAGCCCTGGATATTGAGCCAATCTGCAAGGACTTAGCTTAGGCCTACATAATTGTGGCATATTTCAATGTGAAAATAGCCGAGTAGTAAACACACAATTAGCATGGTTCTATCAAACACAAAACTTCACTTCTTTAGTCTCTCAATGTAGGGGAAATTGCCAAAAAAAATTCCAAGAAAGCAAATTCTTACAATGGAGAATCTGGAAATTAACATTGAAGGTTATAGACCCCAATACTAACCTTATTTATGCTTACCATATAATTAGATTTAATTTTATAATGTTGTCGGCTGAACAAAAATCTTATATGGTGATCTCACTGCATGAACATTGAAAAATGATGAATAGACAAACTTACTGTATACAAAATACTGACGCTTTCTGTCCATCCTCTAAACACTAAAAACACGTAATAATCAGCAAAAAGCAACATAAGTTTTGGCATCCAGCATAATGGAGCCAAAGATGGAAGCATTATCTTAGTCATAGCATGAAAAAATAAAGATCAAAAGAACTGCAATTGATTTCAGATATGCAATGAAAGTAATATAACATTGTCCCACATTGGAAATTATCAGACAATATCTGAAAGAACAAGTGGTGTCGAATAATTTCAAAAGATGACTTGTCACATAGCAGATTCTGATGGTTGGGATAGATGGTCTGTATTTTTTCTGATTATGATATTGTATAATTTGCCCAGGGGAACAACTAAACAAATAGAGCAAATCCCACACAGGGAAAATTACTAGAGTTTCCCAAGGTAGCCCTCTACCTATATCTTTTGTGTCATTGCCATTTACATACTCCTACATTTGTAAATTTACAAAAAAAGGTGCTAATGTATTTATAGATATGTCTTCAACACACGGGATCAGTAGCATATTGGCATTCGCAACACATTAATCTTTGGAAAAAAAAAACATATGATATTTCTGATTTTTGAATTATTTGCACTAAAAGTATAATCATAGTGCAATCTTGAGGTTGCATCTTACCAATGTCAATGTGTTTGTTTCTGCTTCTCTTCCAACTTTTTTCTGTGTCTATGCCACTATCTTTTCCTGAATCAACAAGGGGAATATGAAGGAAACCACAATCTACAGACATGAGATAATTGGCTGCTCTCTCAGTGGGTTGAATGATAGCTACACATGCAAAGCTCAAGATTCCACAGGTGACACATGACAATAATCCTTGATCTAGCAATCCTTCAGCTTGCCTTGTTCCTTCTTTTCCTCCTTCCACTTTTTGTGAATCAGATGGCAAATGTTTGGGATCAGAACTAGGAAATTTGCTCCATGTTCCTGATGTGTTTATTTTGCTGCTCTCTATTTGTACAGAGTCTCCATCAGTAGGAAACAAGCCATTGAAATCTCTGGCAGTTGTTTTCCAGCTTAAACCAACAGCATTCGAAGGTGAAAGTTCTAATGCTTCTAGAGCTCCTTGCTGACTACATAAGCCAAGTGACAATCTTGGCTTTACTTTTACTTGGGTTCTCATCAATGAATTTGAGAATAAAGGACTTTCAGGTATACTCTGAGGAAGAACCACACAGGAAGTTCCCCTATCAAGAAGAATGCTAAGTAAATGATTATTCTGAATCACATTTTGAACAAATGATTTTTTTATCATCTCTTCCCCTTCTCCTTTCATTTTATGCTTGAGTCTAGAACTCCGTGGCTCACTTCCAAAGCCTATGGGCATCCTGAAAAAGGAAAGCAGCATCCATTCATTTTAATATTTTCCGATATGACAGCATTAAAAAATCAAGGATGATGAGACAAAGAACCATTTGTAAAAAGATTGTTCTTCTTTGATCTCAGATCTTTAGGAAAAAAGAAAAGTTTCTAACATTCATCCCAACAACAATAGTGAACTCATATTGCATTCATTGACACCTATTGAACTCAAACACAAACTAGCAAGTACAGGGTTGCATGACCAAAGCAAAACTTGTAGCATATAATATTCCATTGTGAAGAAAATGCAGAAACAGCATCAAATTTAGCTAATGAGTGACTACATTTCTCGCAACTGCTAAAAAAATCAGCTGATATAGACCAAAAATGCAAACTTATTGACACATGCACATGGTTGTATTTTTAAAATTGACATTCACATTATTCAATTGGGCCCCATATGCCCTGTATGTCAATGAAGACAGACACATCTTGGAGAATATCCATTGCTAATATACATCATACTGACATGATTGAAGTCTCAACTCCTAGTACCAATAAGTTGTATTCAAATGTCTACTATTTTTCTTATTCTTAGAATGTACTGTTACATTTGTGGCCAGAGCTAGCAACTGTTGGTTCGGTAATGAGGCCAAAGATGGAAAATTTATTCAAGGAAAGGTTACAGAGTTCCTACTTGTGTGGGAGCTCCATGACCTTTGCAGTAGGAGTCAGCAGTGTTGCATGAGAATAGAGCCAGGGCTCGCTAAAGGTGAGAGTACTCCAACACAACTACAGAAGTGCCAAGATTTGTAATTCAAAGCATCTTCGACCCCAATGATAATAGACAACTCTGACCATTATAGTTGGCTCTATCTCATAATATAAATTATTGTTTGCACCAGTTAAACTAGCCAATCAGATAAAAATAAGTGTACAACATGAAATCAAATTTTTGTGTGTAATCAAGACGGGATAAACACCATGGGTAAAATGGCCATTTTAATCATTTTCAGATTTCTATCTCCTTTTCTTTCTTCCCAAGTAAAGCAGCCTTGATGTTAAAATTTCATTCTCCAATTTTGTTTCTTCCCTAATAAACAACAGGGGAAAAAATCCAAACATTCTTTCTGCCTATCTTTTCTATTTCCTTCCTCCCAAGTAAATGGGGTTTTAGTTTTCACACTGATATTGCTTTCATCGTATTTTTGAGCTTTGAAGATTGCCATATAAATTTCTTTCATCTACACCCATCCTTATTTAAATTAGGAAACCATATCACTTCGGTGCTCCCACAGATGAGACCATATCCTATTGTGCCAACAATGCAAAATCAAAAACAAATTAAGGACAAAATTTGATAACATGTTTCGAGTAGTATACCACATCTAAGGAGTGGTATATGAATCATATTAGGCATGTTGTATGGCATATGCCACTAAGTGCTCACAGTTCTAGAGAACCACAAGAAATAAAGTGGTCCTCCTAATGAACATCTCTTGGACTGACAAATTCAATCGGTATGGAAAAGTTTTTCAAACCCTAATTTTAAAGCATCTTACTTCTCTATCAAACTATCTCCTTAGAAACAAAATACAGTGAGCAAAAGAAAACCGCTGTAGTGCGGAAATCATTGTTCAAATTAGTGGCAATGCAGATAACCTAGATAAGATACGTACATCCTTCTAGAAACTAGTTAGGCAGATAATTACATAGACAATGGTAGTTCAATATTGCACAGGAGAAGTACATTTATAGAAAAGAGTGAATCATAAAAATAGGATATCTTAATAATCACATTTAGTGATTCAAAAATAAAATTCAAACTATGGCCAGTGCAAATTAGTACAGCCATTAAATAGGCACCAAATTTAATAGATCAAATCCATGGTCAGTGCAAAATTGAAACACAAACAAAATTCAAAAAAATAATACTGAAGAAAGATTACTTAGTTATACTATCCTACTGACATTAGACTCACTGAAACTAGAGTCAGTTTGGTTTGGTTTCCTTTCCATCCCACATTCCTCATACTTTACAGCCAACTACTAGCGCCAATGAAAATATATAACAAAAAGATTACAGTATAACACTAACAAAAGAAACTTAAGATAAACAACAACAGAAGCCATCACAGAATGATGATACGATAGTTAAAAGACAAATTTGAATAAAACAACCTGCAATGCATCAATCTGCTAAAGCTAACCTAGTCCGTAATGATAATGCAAGTGCATACAGCAACTGAAAATGAGAAACCATAGGTGGATAATTCATTGAAGCCCTTCGAACTGCAGCTTCTTTGGCAAATCTCAACCATTCAGGAGTAGCAATGTTAGCTGCCTCCCCGCAGTTGAATCCTGTGAAGACAATAACAAACTATTTGTGATTATGCAACACTTCCCAAAATGCACCAACGTGGTATGTTTGTTGTTGAAAAACTGCTGGTTAGCATGACTCAAGACATTGGTGTAAATGTGAAAAAACTCATGTTACAGAACCTTGTATTGGGAATGATACAAGCATCAGTGAACATATCAAGGCTAAAATGATTTGGAAATAACAAGGTGATGGATAAGGTACTAAATTTTGGTTGTTTCCAGTCCAAAATAATTCAATTTAAATTAAACACATGAAATGTACACCATAGAATGCTATAAGCATCCTTTATCTCCTGGTCCTGCCAACGAGTAAAAGAAAAAAAAAATAATCAGAAAGAATCATATTCATTTCTGGGAATAAATGTGCTCTCATACCATGCCTGATTCCTTTTTACTCTTTATTTCCTTATCCCCAATTTCCAATTATTTCTCAGTGAAATTTGAACAAAGGATGATACATTTTTTTCATATTTTGGTATTGTAAATAGCATCTTCACAGTTCTGTTGCCTTGCCAGTCATCCTTCTTTTTTTTTTTTTCCTATTACTATATTCAAAAATTATTCTACTATTAATCATCTATTAAACAGTCATTTAGATGTAGCAAAAGTATAGATGAGGAAACACTAATCAGATGGTTAAGAAGTTTGAGATGTGGAGTTTACATGATTAACATCTCAGCTTAAAAGCAAAACCAATTATATCTTCAGCCAACCCAGAAGTCATGAGTTTCATTTTTAAGTCATTTGTTTTCAGTTTTGACCATTAGAACTCTTGATTAAGACAAGAAAAGGCAAACATTTTGGCTAAATAAGGAATTAGATAGTAATTTTCACAACATTAGGTCACAAAAAGTCTTAGATGCCACTACATAATAGCCATTGTTGGATATTAAACTAGATTAAAAGGACATCAAGATATCAGATTTGTTGTTTCTTTTAAAGGGAAAATCTTTGTCAAAGCTAGCAAAGACAGAAAACCAAGGAAGAAATACAATTAGAAATAGTTCTAAAGTTGTCACTCCCATATGGATGCATATCCAACAACGAAGTCTTGAACCACCCCTATTGCAATATTTGGCCATCTGAGTCAGTAGAAAATTCTTATAGTAATTAATTAACTGCAAGGTGAAATTGTTTAGGCATATGTTTTCATATTTAAAAGGGGAAAATATAGTACTACTGCTATCCTCAAACAAAGAACTAATAATATCTCATATCAACAGTGTTTTAACTTTAGGTTCTATTTACATCAAAATAAGTCTGCTTATACACATTATGGTTATGCCACTTCTGCTATATATCAACTGAACTCATCCTATTAAGTTATATACATTTTTCCACATTGGCTAATATATATTCAATCCATTTACAGATTATCCATAAAATTGGGTGACGTTTTGAGCAAGATGATACTGCTTAAGGCTGCAAAGACTGACCCCCTCCTCAAACTCCAATTAGTGGGTGACTCATTCAATGGAACTGCCCCCTGTAAGACTGCCAAAAGGTACCTAGGTATATATGAATCACAGTTCATCCAAATATCATCTTTGCTTCCATCCATCAATAGAAGGACTTTATTGAGAAATACTCAAGGTCTGCTGTAAAAGTATGTTAGGAGGACATGGCCTACCATGACTGAATCCCATATGATAAGCTCCAGGAAATGTGACAACAAACTCTCCAGCATTTTGGACCAACCTGCTCAAAGAAAATAAACTAGTTATAAGGAACAAAAAAGGAAGGATAGTGGGGATTCCAAAATCAATCTGTGTAAATATCACCTGCAGCATGGGATTCCCATCTGAACAAATACTTCAGGAGACATAACAGTGGTCTTCTCACCCAGGATGGCAAAAGTCACTGTCAAGGTTTCATTCATTTTAATTAATGGTCTACCAAGCCATTTAGATATTCTAATGACCTTTTTAAGTAGCTAAACAATCATTGTGTAAAAACACATAATGTCATTAAAGGCAACCTTCTTAGTCAATATTTAATTGATAAAACTAGGTGTGAGAACAGCATGCTTATAAGAAACTAAAATATTACAAAAGAAATTCCATGCTAGGAGTACGTAAAATAAAATAAGAAGAATCCTGGAGTACGTAATTAGTCAGAAGTTAGGAGGAAAAAGAAAAAAGACACTTATAGCAATTGATTAAGCGCAATCATCTAAAATGTGCTAGCATGGCTTAGTCTTGGCCCCACTAAGTACCATCCCTGTAAATCCTTAAAAAGATAACATTGTTCCAAGCATGCAGCACATCATTGTAAGCATTTCCTGTTCTATAATTTTATGATCAAGTATAATGCCAACAAGCCAAAAGATTAGATGGTACAGGACCATGTCATGCCCATATCAGTGATTGCACGAGATGGAAGGACATGATTACAACATTCAGCACCTTAGTACAGAATCATCTTTCAAAAGCAGCAAATCAAGATTCAAGAGGATAACGCATCAATTCCAAAAAGGAAAAAAAAAAGACGATACATCTGACTATACTATGATCAACTAATCAAAGGACACATGCAGATTAATTCATCCAAGCGGCCCTTCAGTGGCTAAACAAGAATGTGCTAGGTATCACATAGACCATGAATGCAACATTTCTACTTGGGTTATAGCCTTCACATCGGTTACAATAGCCAAAATCTAACTACTTTAGATCTACTATTTCACATGTGGATTTCTAGAATTTTTTTTTTCTTTTTTGCCCTTAAAATGTTCATGAGAGGGTACAATGTAGTTGAGTCCGTTAATATCTGTTAGTTCTGTATTCCAATCTGTTCCGTTCCCTAGACAGCAAAGTCCTTATAGTGTAGATGGTGAAGAAAAGAATCATGCGACCATTGATATGCTGAGCTACACAGAGAACTAAAGAGAAAAATCGGAATGCAGCATAAACGAGCATATTTAGATAACTAGACTCACTGAGAGGGTTCAACTCCCCGCCGTAGCCATGCATCCGAACAACCTCCTCAAATGCGAGTCTGGCATCCCTG
This sequence comes from Kaempferia galanga, assembly GCA_037974795.1. Taxonomy (NCBI): domain Eukaryota; kingdom Viridiplantae; phylum Streptophyta; class Magnoliopsida; order Zingiberales; family Zingiberaceae; genus Kaempferia; species Kaempferia galanga. The sequence continues at coordinate 2,361 of JBBPFP010932347.1, read as the reverse complement.
GGAACTCCGTACCATGTTTTCCCTGAGCCCATGTGGAGGTAATTTAAGCTATGCAACTCATGGTCCTCGACGTGCCACGCGAACCAGCTGAAGAGCATGGCAACGTACACCATGGGGGACGTCACCCCTGGAATCTCCTCCTTCATCAGCCGAAGCAGAGAGCTCTTGGCCCGGGACACGCCCCGCATGTTCCACGCAGACTCACCGACGTTAACCGGTACACGATCAGGCCAGGAGCTCCTGCCCGAGGCAGGAAGCGGGATGAACCCGGACCCCGGCATGTCATTGGCGTACTCGACGGTGAAGGGCTTGTCCGCAGAGGCCCGCCAGAAGAGGGTCTCCATCTCAAGCGGGGAGAGCGCGGCGGCAGAAGCGGCCTTCCGGCTCACGGTCCGGCGCACATACGAGCGTTCGAACTTCCGGGCCTTGACCTCGAACTGCTGGAGCGTGTGGTACGCGCCGCTCTGCCATACGTGCTTCTGGACGGGGCGGGGTCGGCGAGGGCAGAAGCCGATCTGCTGCTGGCGGGTAGTGAAGGTCGGGGGCTGCTTCTTGGGGAGGGGACACCGGGCGGCGAATGAGCGGTTCAGATTGGTGATGGCGGTCTTCTTGGGTGGCGAGGGAAAGGGGGGCACGATCTTGCAGATGCCAAAGGGGGCGGCCTCCTTCTCGATCTTGAGGATGTAGGCGATGGGGTCGTGGAACTCCTGGGGCTTCGGATGGAACTCCGGCGCCGATGGCAGTGACCGGAGCCAGAGCGGCACCTCGAGAGGAGGCAGCTCGGCGGCCGCCGCGCCAGGGGAGGAGGAGGACGAAGCTCCGTCGGCCATCAGCAGTGGCAGAGCAGGATCACCCTCATGGCCTCATGTCCATGTAGAAGAGAGCGAGCTTCCACTCTGCCCTGATGGCATGCTCTTCTCACTCAGCGATGCGGAGAGGGAGAGGAGCAGAGCAGAGGATGCGAGAGCGAGAGAGGGAGGGGGGAGGCATCAAGTGGAAGAGGGAGAGTAACGGGTAACGGAATTACATATATGCCCCTGAAAGGTTTTCGCTTTTACCACCTTTACATTTACGCACTTTTCAGAACACCCACCGCATATGTGATGTTCTTCTTTCACTCCCTGTCGTTTATTTTATTCCTCTTTCACACCCCTATAATCTAACAAATTATTTCATTTTACCATTTTGCTTGGCCTAACATCCGCATGTTCTCCTATTTAATCTTCCGTTAAAAGCTTGCTTAGTTTGTTTCTTAATAAAACTAATTAAATTTACACATTTACCTTATTTGATCGACAAAAGGAGGTTAACATTGATTTGATTGAAATTATAAATGAACATTTTTCTTGATTGAAAATGGTAAAAGATAAATGGACGCGAGCTTGGCCAGCCACGGACTTGGTCGCCCACGAGCTTGGCCGGCCATGAGCTCGCGGCCATGAGCTCGGCCAGTCAAGAGCTAATGCCCACCTGTGGCGAGATCACGTCAACAACTATGGATTTTGGCTAGCCGGTCGCTAATTCTATCAGTGGCCTTAACTAATCATGTCCGTGGTTTTGGCCGGCCACAATCTCGTGTTGTTGTATATCTTATTGTATTTAAGGCATTATGTAATGTGATTAATTTAATTAGTATTTTTTTTATTACGTGTTTTTTGTTACCTTCAAGTATATTGCATTTTCTGATCTACACGTGTCAAGTTGTGTACTATTGCACATCTTTTGAGGTTCAAATTCAAACTTAATGTTTAGTTTAAATTTAAGTGCTATTAATAGTATTAAGTGTTGTATATGATCGTGACCGCAAGTGGAAAGAAAAAACCTTCTCCCTTTATGATCTTAGCTCTCGCGAGAGTCATATATTATGGTGTCATAGCTCATAGGGCCAAGGATCGTCCCCACATGATGATTAAATATTAATCAGTTTAATTGATTTTATAAGTAATACTTTGTTTGAATATAGATTATATTATTAAATTGGGTAGTTTTATTAATATACTTGGTTACTTTTTGTTATTATTACTTTGATATTAATAAAGTGTGACTTTGTATCATGTAGTATCAAATTTGTTATTAAGGGGTATTTCCTCAAACTTAGGGAATGAAAAAAAAACTATCAACCCATTTTTCAAAACAAAAGAGCAGACATTAACAAGTCAAAGAAATTCTGCATCCAATATTAATATATCAAATTCAAGGGATCAACAATCTAACAAGCTCCTATAATTGATGTTGATGTCAGTTCTCTTGAACCTGATCTAGCATTACGTACTATGATATGAAAATATCCTGTTAATCAAAGTGATGAAATTAGATGAGCTTATATGAATTAAGATGGGATCATATCAACTTATTAAGAAT
>JBBPFP010932133.1:0-15182 GCA_037974795.1 Kaempferia galanga | reverse complement strand
GGGCAAAGAATATTTAATTAAAGCTGTAAAATTTGTGATAATAATCACCAATAATAATTGTTTATGCAGATGTTTTATTGCGCTTTCTTCCCCTCACAAACTACCGTCTTTCTTTATCCAGCCCGGCAAGCTAATCCCCCCGCGGAGAGAGAGGGAGAGAGAGGGATTGTGACGGCTCGTGATCGTTGCATTTGCTGGCTGATTTGGTTTCATCGAATTCTCCCCGGTGTTCGGGATTCATCTGTCTCGGAAAAATCGCTTTGATTTTGTTTACTCGTCGCTTCCGAGTTCCGATCGGTATTTATTGTCGCACGCGAATTCGAACCTTGTCGGCTTCCGGATTGGCTCAATTGTAGCCGTTTTTAGAATTTTTTTTTCGTGAATTTTGCAGTGAGGGTTGTGTTGAATTGGGGGATTTGAAGGGGAAAAGTGGTTTCTTTTGCTGGTTTGATTGGTAAAGGTTGGATTTTTGGTGGCTAGGGCTTCGATTAAGGGGAGGGGTGGGGAAGATGAGCTCCGGGTCGATGATGACGTCGACCACCACCGCCGAGGACGTCGTCCTCGGGAAGAAGCTCGTGGTTCACGTCGCGGAGAACGGTCACAGCTTGGAGTTCGAGTGCGACGGCTCCACCCCCGTCGAGGCCATCCAGCGGTCCATCGAGGTCCACTGCGGCGTCGCCTTGGTCGAGCAGCTCCTGCTGTGCCGTAACACCTCGCTGGATGCGCAGCAGACGTTGTCGTACTACAAGCTCCCCCAGGACGACCGTGAGGTCTTTCTCTACAACAAGGCTCGGCTTCACGATGACTCCCCCAGGCCGCCCCTGGAAGCTATCGAAGTTCCCAAGCCGGCCGTCCCCCCACCGCCTTCTCCGGCCAATGATTCGCACCCTTTGGACAATGCGCTCGACCCGGCCCTGAAGGCTTTAGTTTCCTACGAGCGCCAGTTCCGTTATCATTTCCAGTTCGCCAACGCGTTGTATGGCTGCTCTCAGGCGAAGTTGGAGCTGTGCAAAAGACTTCTGAGGGAGCAGCAGGTTCAGGGGAGGGCACTGGACACTGCTCGCGGCAATCTTGAACACACATTTAAGAAGCTGCACCAGAGATATACAGAATTCATTAGGAGCTTTGCCCAGCAGCACAAGAGCCACTCTGACCTCCTCACCAACTTCGAAAGGGATGTGGAAAAACTTCGGTCCTTGAGGCTTCATCCGAGATTGCAATCTAAAAACCACAAGTGCTTGCTCGATCTTGTGAAGGAGGATGACCTAAGAAAGTGCATGGATAGTTGCTTGAGGCCTCACCGGCAGTTTGAAAATCAAGTTTCACAGTTGAAAATGAGTTTTATGGAGCTGAAGAGAAGGTTTGAGAATTTAATCTCATCTATGAGCTCAGCTAGTTGTGGAGAGGTGGAAAATGCGATAAAAAATCATCAGAAGATTCTTAATGATCAGAAAACCACAATGCAGTCACTGAGGTTAGATTTCTGTTCATGTGATACCATTTTCTGCTACTGCAACATCCAACTAATCCAATAGATTGAAGTGAATCAGTTATAGTTGAAGGTGTAATAGGTATAGGGAGGCCAAAGATGAATCTATTTAATGGAATAAACAATTATTTAATTGTTTTGAATATTACTTGTGATATAATCTTGCATACTCTTAAATGGACAGATAAAATATATGTAGCCAACCCTAAGTAGCTGCATCTTTCACATTTTGACAATGATGACACCTATCAATTTGACTTATTAGGGTATCTAATTTCATATGTAGAATGCCTATTGCTCTTATCTCAAGAAGATCGCCTAGAATAAGTGACTAATTACAATATGTGGATCTGAATGTTCTCTTTTCTCTCATGAGAGTAAAACCAACAAACAACAAGCCATGTGCCCCAACTATGTACCATTAGTTAAATGGGTCTTACCTCGATCAATCCCTATGTGAGACATGCTACTAAGAGTGTCCAAGATAGTTGAATCACTTTTAATGATGTTAAGAATATTTTCTTTGGTCTTCATATACCCTCACATCAGGATTTAATTGATAATTTTGTGTTACTATGAAATTATCCATCTTTCAATGTTATTGTACCATATTTGCTTGGTTCACTCATCCTGCATCTCTAGTTTATCAAGCTACGTTCAAGTAGTTGTGAATATTAACATATTTTATCTCATCTTTCCTAGCAATACTTGTGAATCTTAACTTAAACTATTTTGTCTTTCCTAGCAACCTAATATATTCAACTCAGCAATCTCACCTCTGTTAGATCTTACATATCATTTCTTAACTGCTCAACACTTTTTAACTTATAAAGCATAACTAGTCATTCCACGTTCTTTTAAATTAGTCTAACTAGCATATCTGAACAATCCAATCATTTCTTTATTATTGGCATAACCTCATCCCACTCCTCTTATTGAAAAACTCTGCCTAGTTGTTAGAATTTGATCTGCTTGAGTATGTACTAGCATTCATATTTGGCAATTCAATTTGACTTTTGAAGTTTCTGGTTGTTATGCTATAAGACCGGTTTCTCAGACAAGTGATTGTTCTTCCCTCTCACATTAATATAAGCTGTGTTTTAGATAGCCCAATTGTGTATTTTACTTGATTTAATGAACCTTTGTAGAAATTGTGATTGTCCAAATCATCCAGGGTTCACTGAACCTCACAATTTCACATTTGCTTTTCTCCTATGTGTCAGATAAAATTGCTGTAAGATTTCTCTGCACTGAGATAAGTTTGCCTCTTTCTGTAGCATAAAGAACAACAGTGGTAGTATAACCAACTTAATCAAGCGATACATTGGCAAAATCAGGTTCTTTACCATTTATGTCTTTCATTAAACTATCTCATGAATCGTGATAATATTAATCAAACTATATTATTCAGCTTTGCCCATCCCTTGAAAGGAAGTTTGGTTAGGATGTAGACTGTGTTCTGCTTAAGATGGACTTCTAGATGTTCATTTTGAACCAAATAATCTTTATCATTGCCTAGACATGTTCCTCAATAAGATACTTTCTCAAAGAAAGACAGTTTTTGTTATTTCATCCTAATATCTATAAGCAGAGTTTTAGGTGACCCATAGTCATCCTACTCCATCCAACGAACCTTTGTAGTAACTTTGAATGCCCACTAGAGATGTCCTTGAAACCCTCTACTTAATTTCTGCCTTTATCCTTCAAGCTTCATAAAACATTACCCTAATAACTATTCTGGCTGAGACGGGTTTTGCTTTTCGTTCCACCTCATTTTTAGCTTTATGAATCAATACTAGTGGTACTCTGACCACTTAACTAGGTCATTTGCATAAGCAGAATCTTTATCGGAAGAGGGGCGAGTCTGAATGGATATTATGTTATTTAAATAGTCAGTAGTACACTGAGCAGTCATTGGAGGACTTGCTAAGTTGTCAGTTATTTTGTTGATACATTTTAGTTTCTAATTTCCATTCAATGGAGCGACTTTTTTTTCTTTAAGGAATTCATTGCCTATTTTCTTGAATGCTTGTATGGATGTAATGTTTGATTTTATGTTTCTTGCAGTAAGGATGTCGAAATTGCTAAGAAACTTGTGGATGATTCCAATCTGCCACTTTCTTCCTCACTTCGGCCTCATGATGCCGTGTCAGCTCTCGGTCGAATATACGATGTGCATGAAAAAAATCACCTTCCAAATATGCAGAATTGTGATCATGTCATGTCAAAGTTACTCGATAAGTGCACGTTAAAGAAAAATGACATGAATTTGTTGGTCCATCTCAGTATGCAGAAGGTTAAGTCTGTTCAATTCAACATCAAAGACACGATCAACGAGCTTCATGCATATCAAGAAGTAATGGGGCATCAAGACCGGGAGTTTGAAAATGTAAAAATTGTCAATGGTGTAGGACAAGCATATAGAGCTTGCCTTGCCGAGATTGTAAGAAGGAAATCTTCTTTGAAGTTGTACATGGGCCTGGGTGGACAACTGGCTGAAAAGCTTGCAACAGAGAGGGAAGCTGAGATTAGACGACGGGAGTCCTTCCTTAAAACTTGGAGTAAATACATACCAAATGACTTATTAGCTACTATGGGATTGTTTGATTCTCCGAGTCAGTGTGATGTGCACATAACACCTTTTGATGGAAACTTGCTGGAGATTGACATGGTAGATGTAGATCGTTTTGCACCAGTGTCGTTAGGAGGATTGATCTCTATGTCTGAGAAGCATGCACAAGAGAAATATTTCTCTGCTGCATGTAGCAGCAGCGATATCACTAAATCCGAAGAAATTTCTTTACAGAGTGGTGAGAAGGTTCATTTTCTTGACGGTTGTGAATCTGTGGATATTGCTGGAACTAGTAGGCTGGAAGTTGAGAATGCACAATTGAAAGCTGAACTTGCTTCAGCAATTGCTATGATCTGTGCACTCAATGCTGATACTGGATATGACGCGAACGAATTCACAAAGGATGATATGTTGAAAAATCTGAAGGAGAAGACAGTTGAGGCGCTTAAATTGAAGGATGACTTTGCCAATCATCTTCAGTCTATGCTAAATATGAAGCAAGAGCAGTGCTTGTCTTACGAAAAAAGGATCAAAGAGCTTGAGCAGGGATTGTCAGATCAGTATTTGCACGGACAAAAACTTGCAGGTAAAGATGTCTCAGATTCTGATATGTCCAGTGTCAAGGACGATACTCGTAAATTTGGTGTTTTTGGAGAAGGTGACCCTCACATACCTTACACATCAACCATGACGATAGACGAAGTATCTAGCACTTCGGGTTTGTTGGATCCTAAGATGGATCATGTTTATGGACAAGCAAGTAAAGTAGCTGAAGGTGGAGATGACAATATGAGCGATCTTTCTGGCACACTTAATTTGCATGCTATCAACTCTACACACAATTTAATGGATGCTTCAATGCTAGAGCAACGTCGGGATGAAGGCAAGGTTGACACTCTTGTTGATGCAGTGAAAGAGATGACACCCCAGTTGACTATGACAAAGGATTCATCAAGTATTGGTGCTGGAACTGATGAGAACATTTTACCTTGTGAAACTTCTGACAAGCGACTTTTGGAGTCCAAAAATAGAGACGCCCTTGTGATAGGCCTACAAGACGCCCTGGCGGAGAAGTCAAAGAAGTGTGATGAATTGGAAAACAAGCTCAAAGCAACTATGGAGGAGGTCGGCTCCCTCAAGAAAGAACTGGAGATGAATCGAAGCCTACTTGATGAGTCACAGGTTAGTTTCTCAAATAGTTGATAATTTCATCTGAATATATTGTGCCTATATATGTGTTATGTATCTACGCAATAATGTTTATATTGAGAGACATGAATCTCCTTGAGCTATGATAAGTTGCTCGCATCTACACTGTTTATAGCTTAGTCATGTATTCTCTCAGTTCTCCACATCCTGCAGACCAATACCTTATTATTGAAGCTATCCAACAAATCCCAGTAGGTTTTTGTACTGATCTCGCGTAAATTCTCCATTTGTCTTTTGAGCTTTCTGTTTGTTTGTGTTCAGAAAATTTAATTCCTAAATTAATATACATGCAGTAATATGGTTATGCAATATAATAATAGGTTAATGACTTTCCACAGGCATATATATTAAAACAGCATGTGGTAAAATAGACTAAAGTTGTTACTTAATTATTCAAACATGGCACCAGATGTTTGTTCAAGTCCTAATGTCTCTGATTAAACAAACTTAAAGTTATAATTACATCAATCCACATGTTTGGCTTCAACCGAATTATAGTTCTTCAAATGATTTGGATGGGGCCTGCAGAATAGCTACTACATATGGAGCATGAGTTGCCATGTAAAATTGAAAAATAAAAAATCTGTTCTGGTTCAACCGATTTAGATTGAACCAGATTAACCTTAAAATCCTAAGTTACCTTGTTTGGTAGATTCCAACTCTTTAAGTGTTTATTTAATCATTTGTTTCACAAGCGATATGCACTTTAGATTAATATTAATTGTTATAATTTGAGTGTTTTACTTCTAATGATTGATATTTTATTTTGTGGAATTGGAAATTCAGTGTATCGATTAATAACTTTGTAATACCTGTTCGTTCTCTTTATCAATACAAATACTTCTTGATATTCTTCATATATTTTATGCATTGGTTTGATCGCTTACCGGTTGTATATGCCTTTTTAAACCTTGAGCCAATATAATTAGTTCACTTACGAAAAAACAGAGGGGTGTTTGAAAAAAGAATGTAAATCAGAGACCTTTACTCATGCTCGTCCTGGATTTCTGTGACACGCTATAGATGCTGGAATATGATACTGATTTTCATGAAATATTTACTCGTATCATGTTTTCTCTTCGTTGTCGTGACGAAAACATTATTTATATGAAATATGCATCCATTTTTTAATTTCATAGTTAATACATTTTACGAAATTCTAAATTTTGCTCGCTGCAAGATGAACTGTGTCCATTTGGAGAATTGCCTGCACGAAGCAAGGGAGGATGCCCGCACAAACTTGTGTGCGGCGGACAGAAGGGCCTCAGAGTACAACGCTCTGCGTTCAAAAGCTGTTAAGATGCATAGTTTCTTTGAACGATTTCGCAGCTGTGTTACTGCTCCTGGTACCGTTGCCAATTTCGGAGACTCATTGTGTTCTTTGGCTCAGTCTCTTGGCAGGTATTCATTGAAAGCTTTCTTCTCCCGTTCCATATAAAATTTAAATACCACTACAGAAAGAAACCTTTTCGGAAATTCTTTTCCTATCTGAGTTGAACTTGCCATTTATAAGATCATTTTCCCATAATGAATTCTACTTCGAATCTTTGTTTGAATTCTTTCGTTGGTCTATGCCGGGATTAGTAAAAGTAAATTCTTTTTCTCAAGACGACTAACTTGTTCTATCTGCTAACTCGTATCTTATTCTTCTTTTCGATTTTCTAGTTCTCTCAGTGAGGATGAAGATGATGTTACTAGGGAGTTCCAAGCATGTATAAAGGTCTTTGCTGACAAGGTGACCTTTTTGTCTCGCCATCGCGCTGAGCTCTCTGAGCGCTGTTCAAGGGCAGAAGTTGCACGTGGGAATCTCGTAAGGGAACTCGAAGAGAAGAATGAGCAACTTAAAAGCTTATACAGTAAACATCAACTAGAGAAACAGGTGGGTTGAAAAATCTTCTGAATTTTTTTTATAGCATTTTGTTACGGTGTCAATAGACCTACCATTCTCAGAAATATACTGCTGCATTTCTTTTCTTTTGGATGAAAACATAAATCGGTAAGGTTGTTTTCGATTCAGCGTGCTCTCATAAATCTAAAATGACATTAGCGTTTCCCGACTCTCTATGACTTGGTCTTGTAACATGAGTTATGGTATCTAATATTTCTTTTCAACTGTTTACTTACAGGCAAACAAGGAGAAAATCGCTTTTGGTCGTTTTGAGGTTCATGAGCTCGCTGCTTTTGTCTTGAACTCCGCTGGACACTACGAGGCGATCAACCGAAACTGCCCAAAGCACTACCTCTCCGAAGAGTGTGTTGCTCTGTTCAAAGAACAACATTCAGTTAGTCCAATTTACATAATTGGACAGATAGTGCACATCGAACGACAAGTCGTACGGCAATTAGTTTCGCCCAGGAGTCAACGCGGAGATCAGCTAGAGGCTTCAAACAACAGCGAAACCAGTAGCCGTCGGTTGCTCGGACTGACTGCTGCATCGAATCCTTACAATCTTCCTGTCGGTTGTGAATACGCCATAGTGACAATTGCGATGCTACCTGACACCATTCATTCGGCTTCCTGATCTTGCAGCTGGCAGAAATGAAGGAAGATCAAAATTGTACATAACATAGAATTCTCTTTCGCTTAAGGGTAATGATGTACATATCATGGATAATAGCTTTGCACTTTGTTTGTAGATGAAAGAACTTCCTAAAGCTATTAGTTTGTGAATAATGTCACTTCCTGTTTTCTTTTAGTTTTTGGTTGTGTTTTTTTTTTCTTTGAAGTGAAATTACACATGTTTTTAACTTTTTAATGGTGTTATTTTAAAGTCATTCGGTGTGCTCGATCACTTGAATCGCAACCTACTACTTCGATGATAATTTTAAATGACGTTGCAAATGTATTAATGATCATGTGCTAAAGAAGAGGAGTCTTGATAAAAGAGTAAAATTACTGTGTGATGCGAAAGTCACAGCATCAAATTGTAGAAAGAGTCACTTAGAATGTAAGATAAGATTGTGTATAACAAACTCTTTCTCAAGATTTGTATTGACGAGCGCTTTTCGTGCACGAACAATCACACGGGATTGATCGCAAATGTAACAATTAGAGGGGAGTTTAGCAAATAATTTGTTACTCATTGTTTGCTAATATATGTAAGACATGCTTCTAAGGGTTGTTGTAAATGCATCGACCACACAAGACCAACCATGAATGTAACAATAAAGAGGGATTGCCCCCACCGATTAGCGTAGTTGGTACTTATATTTGTATGAGTGCTTGCTCCAACAATAAGGACTTTACGGCCGAGATTGCAACCAAACACTTTGTGTTTATTCGACACAAGATTAGAGATTACCCACGAGGATCGTAAATGGCAATCAAAATTTTACGATGAAATTAAATGCAAATTTTAAGAGACAAACTAATTCACTTGAAAGTTTAGCAACAAGATTGAAACTTCAGATCTTGTTGTTCTTCACATTCTTTTGGTTATTTCTGATATCCACAACAATTAGATTAATGTAACCAATGCATGAAAATTATTTCCTTACATTATTTAGCATTCAATCCCTACACATGAGCCAAAGGAAACTTGTAGGAAAATTTTCTAAATTATAAAAATCATCGTCAAACAGTATCTGTCCGTATTTGCGGTTTCAATATTCTACATTACGAAATGCAATTAGAAAAACATCAGCATCCAACACTTCTTTCAAATTCATTGCCCTTGCAAAATAGGTAGTAAGTATAAGGATGGTGTTCAACCCAAGCATATCGGGAAGTCTGTTAATGAAACGAAGGTGGGAGTCTACCGAAACTCGATAAGTAGTTTCCAGCTTTGGGGCGCATCAAGATGCCAATGGCTTCCCACTCCAGTGCACAAACAACGTCCTGTAGGAACAAGTCAAATGGAAGGAATTTAAAATCAGATTGTAAGATGGAGCAAGTGGGCGCGAAAGGCTAGCAGGTGATCAATTATCTCGAACTCACTGATGGGTTTTGGGGATCGATATCAAAGGAATTGATGGCGCAGTACTCCTGTAGCAATCTTTTTGGTTCTTCACCTGTGACATGAAGTAGATAGACTTTCAACAGTTCTTCGAAAACAAGAAAACAACAACGGTGTTGGAGGTAAATGCATTTTAATTAAGATAGTTTGATTTCAAACAATGCATATGTTCCTCTAATAGAGGTAAACAACAGGATTTTTTTTTTTTTTAAACGAATTGTGATTCGCATACACAGGAAATAGGACTGTCTCCTAAAGACAGGTGCGAAACTTTCAGAGATACGATGGATTCATTACTTTCTTAAACATGCATACAGAAGCCTGGGCCTGGGCCTGGGCCATAGAGAATGCTTTAACCACGAAGCTATTTTTAAAAGATGAGTTCGACATAGAACATAAAGAGTAATACTAGTTAAATCAAAGAATGAAAAGAAAGACATCACTTGCGTAGCCTGACAAGAAAAGTGAAACCTTAGGTGTGAGCAACTCATCCTACATGGTTAACCCCCCTTGACTGACACAACTATCTCACAAGTTTCTAAGGAGCTAAAATCATCGGCACTTACAGGCGCAAGTCATGTCTTCAATGACTCGTAATCATCTGACTAGCCTTGCTTCAATACCATTTATTATGATGTTGATATTACAGTCATCATGGCCATATGAGCTAATTGAACTCCTTATTCCTTTTGTTCAGGAGCAGTATTTTACCCTACTGACGATGCAATGGCATAGTTTCTCTGCATTGTTTATTTTACTGGGAAGAGTTTCGAATGTTTTGAATGGACAATTCAAGGCTAAACTCTAAGAATACAACATTCTCTTATCCACAGCGTCGAGAATAAAAGTGCACATAAAGATCTATTGCCTAACAACCTGTTAGAATCTAGTCCAGTTTGTCACCAATATGTGGAAGGAATATTGAGAATATATATATGAATATATAGCTCACACATTTGGAATAAGTAGTCAGTCAAATTTAACAGTACCAAAAATGTAAAATAGTAAGAGGAAGCAAACCTTGTTCAAGAACAGCAAGGATTCCTTCTTCTGAACACATCATGACAGGTAATAGTTTAGCAGATGCAGCTGAGTTAACACTTGAAGAGAGAGTGTGACTATCATACTGGACTTCCCAAACTTCATCAATATCAGAGAGCAGTTCTGGTCCACCTACCCCAGACAGAAGAATTGGTTGCTGTGGATATCGAAGATCCCAGGCAAAAACTGTACCAGCAGAACCTCCAACCTTCAAACTCAAACATTTTTTCTCAGATTCCAAAGCAAATGCTGGGAGAAATGGCCTAACTAGAAAATTAGCAGTCAGATAAATACAACAGATGCATAAGCCACATGTGGTTTTGGTTAAATCAGCCGATACACTATTTGATCGCACTCTATTTTGAAGCAAATATAAACCAATGATAATTTCCGGAGCATGTTAGAAACTAAGAATTGGGAGGAGATACAACCAGATTGTTTAATATAGAAAGTAGAGAATTAAGTAGCACTAAATGTGTACGAGATGAAAAATTAAAAGGTGGTTTTGCTAAAGATTAAAAAAAAAAACTCAAGAAAGACAAGAAAATCACTTCAAAAATTATTATCGAATATCCGAGATAAGATTTGTTTGGGTGTTAGGGATCATAAGTCATTGTCTCTTATCTTACATAAAAGAAGGTAAACAATTTTAAAGTAATGAAGATATAGGTAAAAATGTCCACATTGAAGCCTGGAAGAATTTACCTAATCTAAGTAAAGTTTAGTGAACTACGTTATTACAAATTTTGAAATTTAAAGATGCCAATTGAATGGACAAGAGATTTGCGAGTGTCAATTAATGAAAAAAAAAATATTGATGTATGAAATGCAACTTCGAAATCCCAAAAAGGAGAATTTGAGCATTGGGCAACACTAAAATTGACAGAGAATTTGAGCATCGGGCATTTCTATAATTTTACAAGGAAAGATGATGAAGATAATAACCATGGATAAAAGATCAATAGTTAAATAAAGGTAATGCAAACAAGAAATCTGGACAAATTTTGAATCCCATAACTTTTATTCTCGAGAAAGTGTACCAAGTCCTAAATTGTGATCAAACTTAATTAGCTTCAGTTGAACAAAAGAAGTTTTGTTCTTGTAGCAATAAAAAAGATTATAAAAACAGAAATAAAGAAAAGAGTAATTGGTGGGCTACATTTGCATTAGGATATAGTGCAAGATTGTATCAAGTCCAAGGTTCTTCGCAGCACATCTCTTACAAGGCGCCTGAGATCTAGTGCAAGACTCAATTCCAGCTCCAATACAAGATAAATTGCAAGAAAGGGACTTGTTCATCTCCCATCAATTTATCAAGATCAACTCGTGGCAATTCAAGATCAAACTAAGCTTGATTCATCTCAGCAACGCATTTTCTCTTTCAAAAAAAAAAAAACTTTTATCTATTTAGCTAGTTAATTTCAACTTCTAACATTTAGTTAATTCTTCTCACTACTATTCTCCATATCCTTATTTACATTATTTAGTTTAACTAATTTTAGATCGCTTCACCTAATTTTATATAAACGCCAAATTACATTACTTCAATGCCATACAATTAATTTGACACAACACAAATGGCTAGCCCTAGTAGTATTGAATCAAATGCATAAACACTCTTCACACTACGAAAACACACGAGGAGAAATAAAAGATCTTTGCAAAGCTACTCTGTTGGGGAAACAGAAAATTAGCAAATTGTAGCCATTAAAATAATATCAAATTTGTTTGATTGCTTGTACTAACTTATCTGTAAATGAAATTGCACCCACCAAGGGGAAGTCAGCTCACCATGCATATATGCTTGCGTGAAAGATGGATATCTATTGAATGAACTACGCCAGTAGTTTTTCCTTGTGCCCTGCAGCATTAGCATGGTTGAAACAAGATCACACCAATGGGCAAATGTTGAATCAATCTGAAAGAACAGAAGGGAAGATGGCAATTCTCACCAGTTAGAAGTGAACTGAGATACGAATCCGCCGGGCTTCCTCGGATCCCACCACTGGACGCCGAACCCTAAACCACCGGTTGCAAACTCTACCGGCGATGCCCACCTAACTGCAGTGTATGATGCCAGACCTCGGCTGTCGTATACCCTCCGGTAATCCATCCTTGATTCCCCTATGCTCGCCAGATTCACACGCCCGTCCTCGCCCACGGTAACGCACTCCCTCCCACCCTCCAGGAGATCGATGGCAGAGACCACGCCGGCGTGCAGAGAGCGGTCATTGGGAATGGATAGTTCGGACTCAATGGACCCATCCACCGGGTCGACAAAGAGGACGTGAAGCGAGCCCGAGAGGGTGGAGGCAGCGACGGCGAGATGCTTGTAGGGAGTAGGGGAGGACCGGAGGGCGGAGATCCGGGAAGAGGAGGGCCAAGAGGAGCGGAGGTGGAGGCATGGGTGTTCTCGACTGGATGAATCGGCGGAAGGGGTTAAGATTAGGGAGTGGATCTGGATGGCGGAGGCCGCGGCCGGGACAGCGGCGTCCGGGTCGTGGACGGCGGAGGCGACGAATCGGTCGAAGGCGGAGACGGAGGAGAGCCACCGGACGGCGTCGACCGACTTCGATTGCGGAAGGCGGTGGAGGATGTCGCCGTACTCCGCCATTCCTTTCTCTGTCTTTTTGCTCCTTCGCCGTCGAGATTTTGCGCAGGTTTTGAAGTGAAGAGGGGAGTGACGAACATTATTTATTAATCACGTACCAGACGTGTGATTGGTTAGTTGAATGGAGCCCACCCCGGTCAAATTCAAGCACGAATGTGGTTGTAAGTATCAGACGAAGATCTCAGCTCCGTAGGTCTTCAAAAGCGGCGTCTTTCGAACCCTAATAACCGGAGTCGGGAATCTCTCTCCTGCGTCCCAGTTAGGAAGACGATGAGGGCGGTGACGGGATCGGTGGCTTCGTCGAGACCTATCTCCCTGTCGAAGGCGGCCGCCGTCCTCGCCCGCTTCACCGCCCGCCAGACCGCTGCGCGCCCGGACGTATCCGCCTTCGTTCGACGCGCCTCCGCCGCCTTCGACGAGCTCGTCATCTTCCACCGCGCAAACCGAGCTGACCGGAAGCACCCCGAGCTATATGTATCCGAGAACAGGAGGAAGGAGGTGGAGAAGTGGAAGAGCAGAAAAAGAAGCAGAGACGACCGCAAATCGGCAAAAAAGCTACCCGTGGAGTTGGAATCCATGGTAAAGGACGCGAAATTTGTGGAAGAAGATGGAAATGGATTTGGTAGTCATGGCGAGAAGAAGAAACAGCATCGGGGGAAGGGTTTGATGGAGGAAAGGAGCCGTCTTGCTGTAAAGGAGGGGAAGCTTTTGCGTAGCAGTGATGGTGTTGAGTCACAGGAAGGTGGAAAAGGAAGGAGGAAGAAGATGAAGCCAGAGGTGGATGAAGTGATTCTTCATCAAAATCCGACACAATACTCTTTTGCTGGAGCAGAATTGCTGGAACTGGAGGATCAGAAATATCATCACAAGAAGAAAAGGAAGAAAAGAGAAAGAGCTTTATGAAGAAGCTTCATTGTTGATCTTATTCAGGAAACTAAGGTAGTCTTTTTGCATTCAATGATAAGAAATTTTTGTTACCACTATCAATTATTCAATTTTGTCTGTTCTAGTGCCAACACAGAGCATGTTTGCATGATTTTTGGTTCTTAATTTGATAAAAAAAATTTTGATCTCTGCTTTCAAGTCTTGCTATGATCTATGTTGATAAATTAAATCACCATTCATTTTTTACTAGAGAAAAACAAGGCTAGAGCAAGTAGGATTTAAGGTTTTAGAGTAGTAAATGAAGATAATGTTTGTGACAAGATTGCAACACAATTCTATTTTGATTTTTGGCTCTTAATTTAATAAAATTTTGATCTCTACTTTCAAATCTAGCTTGATAAATTAGATCACCATTCATTTTGTATTAGAGAAACAAAGGCTAGAGCAAGTAGGATTTAGGGTTTTAGGGTTGTAAATGAAGATAATGTTTGTGACAAGATTGACACACAACTCTAGTTTGTGGTTAGTTTAGTGTCAAAAATAAAATAAAAAATACATTAAATAAATAAATTTGAATACTAGTTGAGCTTGGCTCGAGCTCGAGAAGCTTTTTTAATAAATAAACTTGAACGAGCGCAATGAGACAAAAAAACAAACAACTAGTGAAGGAGAATGAATCCCAATTTAGTTCTTCCATGGCCAAGAAAGATGGCAACTAGTAAGGAGAATGAGAACTTTACACAAGACATGTTTCATTAGACAAAGATTGCAACTAGTGAAGAAAGAGAACTTTACACAAGACATGTTCCATTCGTATCTATATCGTAAGTCTACGAGATAAGCAGATCCAAGACAATTCATTGGTTCGGATCAACCTCGGTCATTGATGGTCTAGCTAGTTTGAAGAGTATGCAAATAAATGTTTGTGAGTTAAGGATGACAATGGAAGGATGAGACCAATTGTGCTCCACAACAAAAACACAAGGCATCGAATAGATACAAGTATAGAACAAAACAATGAACAACAATGAGTAATTCAAGTAAGAATGACATGATTAATTGTCATTTACATATATCAGGTCTTCAATAGGGGGCACAACAACAATACACCGTACTTCACGGCTAACTAAAACGACATCTCGATAACCAACATTATCTCTGTTAAGCTTGTATCACTGTATCTCAATGATGTTAAGAATCAAGGAATTTGGACCGAGTTTCTTGGCTCGTCTCCTTGAACTAGTAATACAGAAACAATCTGCAGTCAGAAGAATTTTAGTTTCCCTTTGTGCAAAGACTTGGCTTCACAAAGAGCCTTCTCAGCTCCCAACAAGGTCGAACAGGAGCTGGTGGCACCCAATGTGATTGCAAAGTAGAGGTAGACAGTGCATAAGAATGCCAGCAGAGCTAGCATCGTCA
>JBBPFP010932030.1:0-15182 GCA_037974795.1 Kaempferia galanga | reverse complement strand
GGATCTCCTTTCTTGGTTTGATGACTAACACTCTATTTATCTGTGTGACTGCTTGCAGGATTTGGACAGACGGATAAACTAGCATCGGAGCATGATAGAATCTAGAAGATTAAGTATTTAACAAACATTTAACAAAGTCAACTGCCGCCTACACTGGGTCATCGTTAATTAATCATTATTTCTGGTCTAATCTAAAGTTAAATGAGGTCAAGATGCGAATAAAAAGATTAAATCAAGGGGCGGTGATATCGTCAAATGATAAGAATTTCCCATTTAAGAAAAATAATAAAAATCGAATTTAAATTAGTCTTTATTTTTTAAAAATATTTTTTTGTAGTCAAAGAAAAATGGAAATAAAGTTTTACTTTTTTGTGCCGAATATGATACGGCGGAGGTGGCGCGACGTTGACCTTATCAAAGTCTTTCCTCGTTGGTGTCCTACTTCTTCCTCCTCCTCCTCCTCGGGCCTCCACTTCTCCCTTCTCAGCTCAATTACAGCAATTCCCTCTCGTTACCCTATCGCCACGCAGTTTGGAGCGCCAGTTTATTGGCGGAATCGGTAGACCAAGATTGGTGTTTTGCTTTTTGATCCATTCGAGGCTTGCTGTAGAGGGAGCGAGGGGAGGAGGCTGAGGTCAGACGAGTAGATGGGGAGGAAGAGATGGAAGGGGTTTCAAGCGGAGGCTGCCATGGAGCTGCTGAACCAGCTGATGCAGGACAAGCCCCTGTTGCCTTTCTTGATCCCGCTTTTTCTCTTCGCCTGGGCCGTCGAGAGGTGGTTGGTTCCCTTCTCCAACTGGGTGCCGCTTGCTGCCGCCGTCTGGGCCACCATCCAGGTGAGTGGCCGACGCCATCTATGATCTGTTCCTTTTTTTTTTCCAAAATAATTTTTGTTGCGGAAAGGTGGCTCATTTTTTATGGCTGAGTCACCTAATTGTTCATTTCGATTGTTTGTTTGTTTCGTTTCTTTTGCTGCCCTTTTTATGGTTCGCAAAAGGAAAGTTTTTGGGGGATCCAGCGATACAGTTCTGTATCGAGTGTAGCGGCGAGATACAAACAGCTAGAACTATAGTTTGTTACCCAGTCCCTTTTTGCTTTGGTGGTTTAACTCGAGTAAGAACATCGGATTCAGATCATATACAGTTTGATTTCTTCCTTTTCCTGCTTCTGTTGTTTTTACTTCTGTCTGCCCTATTGAGCGAGGGTATTCAACTTGAGGAATTAGTGGGGCTAGCAATTTCAGGCTCTTCCTTATATGCACCTATATCGAGTTAAACTCAATAGAGAGTTCCTTTGAAGATCTTCTTGACACCGATGAAAAGGAGGGTGATCAATTAGGATGGCAATTGGTAAGGTCAAATGATTGCTATTAGTTTTGATTGATAGAGGATCTCAAGCTCATGGCTATAGTTCATTATAATAGTCCTTTCCCAACCATCAGTTTGTCTTTGAGCTTCTGTTATCCTGAGTAATGGATTAGTTTTGTCAAGGTAGAAGCAGATCCTCCATGGAAGATAGAACTTCTTGGATGTTAGAAAGTTACAATCAGTGTGTATGCTAATAGAATGTCTCTTGAGAATCAACTAGGTACCTGGAGGTAATGCCCAATTGAAATGCTTTAATTATTGGAGAACATTATGGGGACCATGGAGTTGCATTCCATTATTTCTTGATGCCCACATGTATCCATATCTTTTAACACGCTGACCCCAACCTTAGCTTTCATACAAGTAGATTTCATCAAGACAATTGGGTGTTATTTGGAGTTAGAGTTTGGGTAATCAAGGAATGCCAAAGGATATGATACTGAATCGGTAGAAAATTGGGACTCTCAATATATTACTATTAGCATGTAGACCAAGGTATTTTCTCACCCTAGGTACACTAGTTTGTTCATTTGATTTCTTGGTAAAAGTCAAAAGTTATGTTTTACTTTTCTGTACTATAAATTGTTGGACATAAGGATTGTTTCTTTATCCACCTTTATTTTCCTTGCAGTATGGAAAGTTCCAACGCAGGCAGCTCGCAGAAGACATGAATAAAAGATGGAAGCAGCTCATCTTAAATACATCAGTATGCTTCTACTATATTATTTGCATTTATCTGATGATTGACAAGTGACTTGTTTGTTAACATTATGCAGCCTAACACGCCATTAGAGCCTTGTGAGTGGTTGAACAAGCTTTTAGTAGAAGTTTGGCCTAACTATATGGAACCAAGACTTTCAAAAAGGTTTTTCTCAATGGTGGAGGTATGAATGTATGTATTTCATTTAGGTATTCTATACTCTAGCAAAATCCTTAGGGGAGGAGAGGAGAGCTCTCCAATTTCTAGAAACTCTCTCTCCATTTACCCTGGTGGATAATCGATGGTTCAATTCCCTCTGGGCGAGCAAGGTCTTCTCTAAATGATTTCCACCTCAAATAGGGTGGATGCAACATCCTCTCCAGTTTGATAATGAAATCCCTAATTTTCTGTTCATTATGAAATCCCTCTCGGGAGCACCAAAAAGGAAGGGGCATTTTAAAGTTTATTATATGAAAATATTCTGTTCATTATGTCCTGCAATCAACTTATTCTATCCTGAAAAGGTTCTAGGGGAAAATTCTCATGTGTCATCACTCCCATGACTGAAATACCCTAATAAGCAACCAAACCGGTGTACTGATAATCATCTGAAACAAGCTTTGAGTTTTGGTATAGGTGCAAATTTTCAAGAAATGTAGACAAGTTAACTTTTTCTTCGTGCTGCGGACTTAAAAAAGTGGGGAAAGCCTGTAAATTGGATTTTTATAATCCTAATGAACCCAATCATATACAAAATGGTAGCCAAGACTATGTGCATGAATGCACAGATAATGTTCTATGGTGAAGCAATTTCAAAGGGTACGACTATATGTGTCTTGGCCTTCTTGTATGCACATACCTATCAGGAATGCCTTTTTATCTACTTCTTCACTTCTGCATCATAAACTATAACCAGTATATGAAGGGCAGCTCACTTCTGTGCCTGTTCTCTGCACATGCTAAGAGTAATTAGGAAGTTGGCGGAATGTATAAGAGATTTTTCTGCAAGACAATTTTTGAACTGTACATTAGCTAATTTTTAAACATTTTGCAGAGGAGACTAAAGGACCGGAAACCAAAGTTGATTGTAAGTACATACTTAATCATGCTTATAGGTCATTAAGGCTCTGTTGCAGAAGAGTAATAACTCACCCATTCATCCAAGGATACTATTGCTGCAGGAAAAGATAGAACTTCAGGAGTTCTCACTAGGTTCTTGTCCACCTAATTTGGGACGAAATGGCATGCAATGGATTTCTTCAGGTGATCAGGTTTGAGATTTGAATTCTGCTCAATTATATCTAAGATTTTCTTAATTGTTGTAATCAGGATTTAATAATAATTATAATTAACTCAAAATGGCAAACAGACATAAGACTGCTAGGGTAGCAAATAGTTTTGTAATTAGTCCAGGGCTGTAGTTCCACCATAAGAAACTAAGGTGGTGCCAATTGATAGACTTTTCTTTATGTTGATCTAAAAAAGTTGTTATGGAAAGTATATTTTTATTCCTCAGCATTTTGCCACTTATGCCAAATAGTTATACAATCATCATAATGATATGCAGTTCCACAATTTGTAGTCTCATCATGGTGTCATGGTGTCCATCTTATATTGATGGTATGGGGTTAGGTTGGGTACCGCCTTCTCCTGGACAAGTTGAGGGAATGAAAATGGTTCTAATTACTGCATAATTACAGTTAGGTTTGGTTTGCTTTTACTGTGTAATAGTTCGATCTACAGTAATTGCTAGTGATGGGAAACACTTGAACAAAATGAACATTTATCCTACTAATATACTCTATAAGGTACAATCACAAGGAAGAAATGATACTTTTATCTGACAGCTCAAAGAAATTAAATTTGTTTATGCAGAAAGATGCTTTGTTTAACCAATAGTCGAAACACAATATAAGTAAAGGCACAGAAAATGGGGGAAAAAAACAATCTAGTTGTGAAATATGTCAAATTAGTTATAGCACCAAACTCGAATTGACTATATATTTTGGATGAGTATTTATGCTAATTAAACCTATTAGATATGATTAGCGCTTGTCCTACACTGTAATTCCTTTTTCAAATACTTGATACTTTGTTCCTTTTCTTATTATACTTCCTCTATTGCATACTTTGTTAGTTTGCATTAAATAATAGAATACATTTGAGATAAGGGACTGAGCATTCACAATTTTTCTTCACTTACAGCAAATCATGCGATTGGAATTTGATTGGGATTCTGTTGACATGAGCATATTGTTGCATGCTAAGTTGGCAAAGCCATTAATTGGAACAGCTCGTATTATCATCAATAGCATTCACATCAAAGGAGATGTATGGAAGATTTTTCCCTTCCCTACTTTTGGTTGTCTTCGTAGTACTTTGCTATTGCTAGATACTTTTAATGGCTAAGTATTATGTTCTTTAAACACAATTTGTGACATTTATGGACCATTGGAGTTGAGACACCAAAGAAACAGTATGAATGTTTTTAAGTTTCTTATTACTGCTTTGGTTTGATTGCCATTTGAAACTTGACATATCCACTTGATCTATTTTTCTATTAATTTTCATTTCACGAGGGTCTGTCAAATATCAGTTTGAACAAGCTTATATTGCCATATAATAAATCACAACTGTGCTAATTATCTAGCTTCAATTGTTAACCAATATATTGGTGCTGCTAATGGCTTACAAGTTCTATATATGCTGAAATATATTAGTTACCTTGTAGAATACAAGTTATGTCAGATACTGATCACTATTTCTTCCATATCCCAGAGAATTTTTCAGTCTCTATTATACTAATGACTACTATTGAGTGCTACGGTTATCTGTTATGTATATGCTGAAATTAGAATGATCTTGAGAATACACTTGTATCTCGCTTTGACCTTAAGTCAGATCTAACTTGTTAGCCTTTACTGTATTAATATATGCTATTCTCAACTGCTAAACACTATCATATTATCTTGTTGAACCAAGGACCACTCTTTCTTTTTTGATGTTGCAGTTACTCTTAAGACCAATTCTTGATGGTCAAGCTGTCCTCTATTCATTTGAATCAACTCCTGATGTCAGAATAGGTGTTGCATTTGGAAGCGGTTCTAGCCAGACACTTCCTGCTACAGAGCTACCCGGTGTTTCCAGTTGGTTGGTGTGTTTCTCATTTATGATCCCAATTCTAGAGTTGCCAACAGTATTTCATTTTCCAAGCTTCAATTTCCTATATAAGTTGATCCTCTCATTACATGTTCTTTCCTTTATTATTATTAGGTAAAGCTTTTCACGGAAACAATAACTAAATTGTTAGTTGAGCCTCGCCGCCATTGCTATTCTTTGCCAATCGTGGAGCTACATAAGAAAGCTGTTGGAGGTGTACTGTCTGTTACCGTAGTCTCAGCCAGTAATTTAGGCAAGAATAACATAATGATCAACAATTCAGAAACTCACCGTGGCTTTAGTGGAACCAGTCAATTGCCAGGAAATTTTGGGAACAAGACATTGGTTGAAGTGGAAATTGGTAATTTAATAAGAAGAACGACCGTTAGTAATGGTTTGAACCCGAGATGGAATACTACCTTCAATATGATTCTACATGGAGAAAGTGGAATTCTCAAATTCAACCTTTACGAAAGGAGTCAAAGCAGTGTGAGTTTGAACTACTTGACCAGCTGTGAGATAAAGGTACTGGTGTCAATACCAGATTCCAAAATTTTATTGGTTATTGACATGCGATCGATCTTACACATTAATAAATTCCTATGACCGGGTGGTGCAGATGAAGTATGTTGCAGATGATTCTACAACGTTCTGGGCAATAGGACAGGGATCTGGAGTGGTGGCAAAACAAGCTGAAAACTGTGGGACGGAAGTAGAGATGACCATTCCATTTGAAGGATTTAGCCAAGCAGAGGTACATATTCTTTTTCTAGGACTTTAGTAAATGTTATCTGTCATCATCAAAATATAACCAATTTTATGCTTATTTGCGTAATCATTGTCTTGCATCTATTCATGTCAATCGGTAGTGGTTTTATGTTAGGCTTGTGAACATTACTGCTGTCATAGCCATGAGGATCTTGCTTGTAAAGAGTCAATTCAACTTTCATAATCCAAAAGCTTCCCTAAGTTTTTTACCCCAGCTTTCAGTTAACTCAGTTATTCTTGCTTCCTGTAATTCTATACAAGAGTATTGAATTGTCAACTATTCACGGTTCAATGTAGCTTCTCATCCACAAAATTTCTGATGTGATTTCATTTATTTCAGTTGACAGTTAAGCTTGTTGTTAGAGAATGGCAATTTTCAGATGGTTCTATTATCTTGAATAAATCTGCGAATAGTACCCCTCAGCTATCTGCTTATAGTCCACACTACCTTCAGACAAGAACGGGAAGAAAGCTTAAAGTAACTGTACTCGAAGGAAGGAATCTAACCACTAAAGATAAATCTGGGAAATGTGATCCCTATGTTAAGCTTCAATATGGAAAGGTTGTCTGAACTCGATATTGAGCTCCTCTTGTTACTGAATATGTATTAGCATTATAATAACGCTTCTAACCCGCAAGTGTTTTATAGGCTTTTTATCGAACAAAAACCATTCCTAATACTACAAGTCCAGTGTGGAACCACAACTTTGAATTCGATGAAATAGTAGGAGGTGATGAGTATCTCAAGATCAGATGTTTTAGTGCAGAGATCTTTGGAGATGAGAACATAGGAAGCGCACGAGTGAACTTGGAAGGAATTTCAGACGGTTCAAGCAGGAATGTCTGGATTCCTCTAGAGAAAGTTAATTCTGGTGAAGTGAAGTTCCTAATAGAAGCACTGAAAAATGATGAGAATGAAAGTTTAAAGGTATGCAGTTAATACTTAATACTCTTCCACCATACCTTGTGTGAAAAAGAAGAACGAAAATTTGTGTGCTTGTTTGGTTTGAATTTTTCATATCTGACATATGTGACTCGTAAATTTGCAGAATCCTGGAATGAAACAGGGATCTGGCTGGATTGAACTAGTACTCATTGAAGCTAAGGATCTAATTGCTGCCGATATAAGGGGAACAAGTGATCCCTATGTGAGGGTACATTATGGGAATTTGAAGAAACGAACTAAGGTAATAAAAAAACTTGTTCTACACAGTAGTTTTGGCATGATAGAAATCTGTTTTTTTTTTAATCTTGATTCATTCAATCAGCAGATATTCTGAAGAGAAAACCTATATCTTAGTCAATTGTTGCTTGTGAAGAGTTCCAAAAGTTATTCTCATTGTTCATACTGAATTCGTCATATTTATCCTACTTGATATTTCATTGGGTGATGCATCTTTAATAAACTTATCTTGAGACATCACCCATTTCCAGATATCCTCTTCTATAGGTGTCATTGTTGACGCCCTGAAATTATCCTTGTTAACTTCCCATTTTACGTTGTCTAATTTATGCATTCACCTTTCAGGTTATCTACAAAACATTAATTCCACAGTGGAACCAAACATTGGAGTTTCCTGACACTGGCAGTCCCTTAACTTTGCATGTTAAGGACCATAATGCTTTGCTGCCGACATATAGTATAGGGCATTGTAAAGTTGAATATGAAGGCTTGCCACCAAATGAAACAGTCGACAAGTGGATTCCTCTTCAAGGAGTAAAGAATGGGGAGATCCACGTGAGAATAACAAGAAAAATACCAGAGCCACAGAAGAAATCCAACTCGGATACTGTTATTTCTCCATTTGGCAAAGCACATGAGATATCTACAAAGGTAAGAAATTTGTTTGTTTAGTTTTATCTTTTAATAATTTATCAAATAATAAATATGGATACTTTCTTTGGCATATCTTTAAAACATCCTATGTAGCTAATTCTGGGGTATGCTACCAAGATGAGAAAGCTTGAAAAAAAAAACAGTGATTAAATATTGCTTTAGGTATTGATCTCAGACACTGTTGGAACAGTATTTTGTTACTGCCTATCTGATTCACATCAGTTTCTCTGTGCTAATGTACATTTATCATATGAATTTACCTTCTGTACATGGTTATAGATAATCTCTTTGACTCTTGATGAGCCATAATCTCACTTCTCTTGAACAAGATAATTAGATTTTGCTTTATATTGAACCATCCTCATTTTGTATTCTTGTTTATGCAGCTAAATTGCACAATCTTGTAATGATGTTTGACTGTTTGTCAATCTCACTTGACTCTCCTTAAAAAGACTTTGATCTCGGATTTCATAACTGATCCTGTTGAAATGCTTACAGATTACAGATACATAACACTACTAGCATATCAGTTTGTAATTGCTACGAAATAGACTTATGTTTGCTTTTGTTATGTAGCTTAATTATAGACATCATTTTCATTCAATATTCACCTAAACAAATATTTGAGAGGTTTCTCAGTTTAGATGTGACAATTTTGAAGTAATATTGGAAATTTGGAAATGTGAAATTAAGTATATTTCTCAGACCGATAGTATGCAAATTGTATATGTAGTTAATTTAGGAATAGTTAAGGAATCTCTAAACCATTATGCTAAGCACGATCTTACAATTAGATCCCTAGTTCAGATTTCCTTAGTGCCACATTTCGATTGGCATTGGAAGAAAAACAGAAAAAAAAACCCAATATGCTTGTGTTGCGCCTATGTACCAATCTAGCATATTATTGAAAGTGTCTCTCACCATTATTGCTTTATACCACATGAGGCTTAGATCCATGAAATCGATAGCTTTAGTCTACTCTGTTTACAAAATACTATTTTGTTAGTCGACAATACAAGTTTTGGATTTATTTGAGGTATTCTTATAGAGTTCTCAATTTTGAATGAATCTCTTTATGAAAGAGTTTGTGGATATTTATTATTAAAAATACTAAGAAGATTGTGCTTCTACTTAAACTAGACTACTAAATTGTTCCACAGATTTGCATGGTCATTGACAAAGTTTGTGATGTAGTAGTATCTTTTGTTATTGTCCAAATCTTCTTCGCCTAACCTATGATTCTAGTTCTAAGTGGACAGTGCAATCCATTCTTCTCTTGAATGCCAAGTTATGCCCTGCTAGTGTTTGCATGTGCATGTAAAAATAAGCATACCGTAGCATGTGAAAACCAGCTCTCCAAGCCTATGAAATTTTCTTCCCTTCCTACAGATATGTTGAAGCTTTATCACTAGCTCTATCTGTTTCTAAGTAAAATTTGTTTGTTTTTCTGTTTTCCATGCATAAATTGCTGCTTTATTTCCTTTCTGCTCTCCCCGATTACGTAATGAACTCTTCGATCATTTTGAATTCAGATGAGAGACATGGTGAAGAAATTACAAGGACTAGTTGACGACGGTGATCTAGAAGCGTTATTGCTTGCTTTGAGTGAAGTAGAAAGTGCGGAAGACGAACAGGAGGAATACATGATTCAGCTTGAAAGAGAGAAGTTTATGATGATCAACAAAATCAACGAACTTGGTCACGAGATCACAAGAACGGCCTCTAGCCCCGGCAACATACCATATTGAGCAATGAGTATGTTCTTTTGGTTTGTCGCCTGCCTTATTTTCGTTCCATATTTTTCAAACTTGCAAAATATTATAGTTATCTAGGTGTAAGTTTCACGATAGCATACAGGAAAAAAAAATTACAAGACTAATTGGAGACATGTTCGATTCAGTGGCTGATTGTTGATTGTGTAAGTGTATCTTTATATTGTATAGCAACCGATTGAACTTGGTGATGTGAATGAATATTGTACAGAATCATGAGATATGAGAGATTCAAAATTATATTGAACAGAGTTGCTGTATGAAATTGTTTAATGTTCCTGTTGAGGTGGAGATTCCTTACACATGCAGTTAGATGCATGAAAGTGTTAGGAGAGGGCTCTCGGCGTAACATTAAAGTTACTAATAGAATCACAAGTTTAATTCGCGAAAACCACCTCTTATTGTAAATACAAGTGACGAGATAAATAATACACGAACACGTTATAATACGAGTTTGCAAAGAGCCTAGTAGCAAAAGGTGAGTTTTACTATTCTGAAATGAGAAGCCTTCAAAAAGGCTAGGAAGATAAGACTTCTAAACTCCCCATCCATTCACAAGTGGGAACCATAAATCAGATCAACTTTTAGTAACAAAACAGAAAATTGATCGCCCCTCTAGGCCTGTCTACAACAGCTACACATTAATTTATACTTTCGCATCATTCGCCATTCTCCATTTGGCTTCATCAAACAAAGGGAGTGAGTGGCATCTGGGTGAAGGAAAATTTTGATCACAGATTGTGGTTTGAGCTAATACGGGCGAATCGATTGTTGAGACGGCAGTATACTCTGGCTTCCGGAAGACATATACGGTGGTGGAAGATGGCCGCCCTGTCCTGGCCTTGAATATTCCGAAGGACCGTGCATGTCCTTGACATGATCAGGAACACCCAACATTGGATCGTGCGATTTGACTCTCGCTCCAGGGGCCTGAAGGCACAGAAGATTACACACAACCAACATAAGCATGACCCTGTTTCTTTATGCAAAAACCTCTACTATTAGTAGTTGAAGATACATCTAGGAGAAAAAAGGTATCACACCGATAGACAAACATGTACAAAGATATTAAAATATTTTATAAGCAGAAAAGTTAAATCTATTAATGTGGAAGGTATAAAGTACAGAAGGCAGACACCAAAATATATCATTAGAATAAAAAAATAATTTAGATTATCTGAATGTTACTAGTGATATAATCATTCATAAAATCCAATTGAATGTAAAATTCAGATAGACAATCATAAATAGTTGATTACTTACAGGTTTGACTAATACAAACGACTAGGGGATCCATGACTACATAACCAGTTTGATCAGGTTCGCATGCCCCGTCGTGCGCGTGTGTAATTGCAATTTCTAAGTTGATTCCATGGAAAGTGCTCAGGCTTCTTCAGCAGGTGACACAAGGCAGCATCTTGAGCCGATTCCTGTGTTCTATTAGGCCAAAAACGACACTCTCTTCTCTCACGTGTTCTCTGCCTCCGCCAACGACAACAGTACCCTCACAATTTGTTATTTTTAGAGGTTCAACTTGTTATAGTTAATATTATAGGTATCATGTTAAACAGAAAGTGGGTTCAGATTTGGTTGAATGCCTGCAGATAGTGAGGAGATGGGTACCCATCACAGGCGTTGTGAGCCAGCACAAAGAAAGACTAACATTTGCTGATTCAAATTCTACATCAGAATCTTATACAATCATATCAAAATCCTAACGATCTTGAGTCAGAGGAATTCATTTATAAGCTATTGGCAGTATTAAGGAATATTACCATGAGAAATTATATTACGAAACTATATGTTATTACAATACCTGACGAATATCAAAATTACTAATATCAGCTCTGCCAACTGAAGGGGCCCCACCATAAGGAATCTTAGGTTCAGCAGGGACATTGTAATTAGTGTACCTAAAAAAATAAGACAAATTTGTGAGATAATAGCATTTTGAGATCAAGCTCTTGTCATCTGAGCGGTCTGAATAGAGAAGAGACAGGTACTATACCCAGGAGCAGCTGGTGAATGGTAGTGTGGAGCTTCATATGATTGTCCATAAGGCTGAAAGAGGAAAGACCATCTTCAACTCCAAAGGAGCAATGGAAATATAGGATACAAATACAAATTAATTTAATAACACTGAATATAAGTAACCATCAAACACGATTATGATCATGGTTACATTTAATAGATATGTTGCAGTCAGGTTATTACTTTATTGAGCTCATTCTCACCAAAATTGACCCACAAGGAAGTCAGGCTTTCTAAATCTGGACTTTGACAGTACTGTCAACTAGTGAGTGAATTGATGGATTTGCATCTGCTTTGTTTGAAGGAAGACTACAAAGATCAATATGGTTTTAACTTTAAACTCTACTGGAGTAAGATACACTTGAGTCAAGACTTGGTTATTGACCAATCCCATGAACTAACATATGTAGATGGGTAATGTCTAAATCAACCAAATTTGATCCAGATTGAGCTAACTACTCGAGTGCACCATCCATTCACAGGTACTTAT
The DNA here is from genome assembly GCA_037974795.1 of Kaempferia galanga. Lineage (NCBI taxonomy): Eukaryota > Viridiplantae > Streptophyta > Magnoliopsida > Zingiberales > Zingiberaceae > Kaempferia > Kaempferia galanga. Next base: position 3,058 of record JBBPFP010932030.1, on the reverse strand, counting down.
TACCAGGTACAACAAAGCTGAAATGAATGAGTAATGCACATAAATAAAATAGTGTTCTCCGTGAGCAAGTCAATGGTGTCTAAGCCATGAAATGACAGGCACCAACAGACCAAACATCGAGGATTTTTTACTGTGTCATCCAATGCAGAGGGTAGGCTTAGTAATACTAAACCAACTGCAAAATAGAGAGTTCTCTTCTAAACCAGTGCAAGCAAATATTTTGATCTACAGTCATTAAGTAAACTAGCAATTTGGAGTACAGAATACCTGCTCCAAGAAGAGCTACTAGGAGATGATGTGCAAAACTGTACGTTCACACATGTACATACGGAGAAAATCATAAGGAAACAAAAGATTGCAGGGATCATGGATTCCATGAAAGGTACTTGAAATTATAGCAGATAACAGACACTAGGAGCAAAGAGACAACAAATCTATGCTATCGAGTATGCAAGGATTCCGAATTTGGAAGGGAAAAAATGCCAACCAAGCCAAAACAGAAAAAAAAAAAATGGAGAAACAAGTATATTAGAAGCTACCTTCCGGTAATCATACCCAACAGATTTCTCAGGTTCAAACATGCTAGATGATGAAATTCCCCTATCAGGAAATCTTTTAGTAATATAACCACGAAAATGGCTAGGTCGTGCCGAACCCAAATCTGCATTTCCAGCTGATGGTGCACCTCGATGAGGAATTCTTTCAAGAGGAACCCCACAAAAGGGGCCTGCAGGTGCAGGGTTAGAAGAAGAATTCCCACTTCGAAAAGTTCTTGCTCTGAGCCTTGAAGAAATCTCCACAAATGCATCCCAAGCAAAATCTCTAGGTCCAGAAATCTGTTACAAAAGATGTGATAAGTGCCACAATTCAAAGGAAAGCAAAAGACATCCATTCTTACAATTGCAATAACCCAATAACTGGCAGAACACCCATTGTGGAAATAGGAAGGAAATCCAAATATAAATGTATGTAAAATTAGGCTGGCCGGGAGTGATAAATGTCTAATAGTGAAACTGCACCTGTACTAGTTCTTCATTTGCAGATGTATATTTTGGCTTGTCATCCTTGGAATAAACACGAATGTCTGCTCTAGTTCGTCTTCTCATCTCTGTTATGACGTCGCCTCCTTGTCCAAGTATGCAACCAACTTTACTTGATGGGACAAGAAGCCGTGTTGTGATAGCATCATCATCAGAGTTTGAACTTGTCTTATTTTGAATCTGAAGAGCAGCTTCGATTGTAGGAGATCTTGTCTCCCACGGAACCTACAATTTTAATGAAAAGCCGATTCTCCACCACCCAACATCAAAAATCTAAAGAATTCTATTTACCAAGATTTCACACATCTATGTTACTAAATGGTAGTTTACCTCCTTGCATGAAATATTGATCACACGTTCTTCAGCATCAGGTGCAGTATCCTCAACCTGAATCCGAGCACCTGTTTGTTGCTCTAATTGTCTGATATTCGTCCCACCCTTGCCAATCACTCCACCAATCTTCACAGTAGCACACAAAATTCTCATGGAGAATTCTTCTGCCATTTCACCCTCCTGGAAACTGCTTCTGCTAAAACTACCTGGAGGATATCTCAGTGGCTCGTCTGGATACCTGTTGAACCTTGAGACTGTTGATGGATCGCGGACATCAAAGTAACATGGAGACCACACTCGATTTCCCTGAGGCAATGGAGTTCGGATAGATGAATCTGAACGATAAGAACCTCGGGTACTGGCATATATGATATCTTCCAAAGGAGGATTTTCTTTATTAGGATGCTGATGCAGCAAAGCTGATATTCTGTATAGAGCCTTCTTTGCAATAGATGGCACTCCTGATACCTGGGAAAGAAATGCAAACAGCACTTACCAAGCTAATAACAGCCAGGCTAAACAACTAAATTTTTGTTGATAAAAAAAATAAGACACTGGAAAAAGGCGCAAAGATGAACTGTGGTCATGTATAAACAACTAGTGGAACAAAGGTCATTAGCTTGTATTCACAATATCAAATATGATGACCTTCATCCAGAGACTTTGCTATTAAAATGTTTGGGGTTCAGTTCCCTGCCGGAAGAGTAAAGTTTTAGTACTGTATCCTGCCTATACTCGGCACACTTTGGAGCACATCAAAGAGTATTATTTAAATAATCTTTAATTCACTTGCACTTAGTTTATTTATTTCTAAAAATAACTCCAATAATTAGATAATTAATTTAACTAAATTTTATAGTAACATATTATGTCCACCAGCCAATACTCAACATACTTCAAAATGTGACAAAGTGTGTCTAGATGAATTTAAAAAGGGGTTTACTAATTTAATCCTATTCTGTTTAGACTTTAAAAGTGAATTTTTATTATTATTATTATTATTATTATTATTTACTTTAACACGTGTCTAAATGAATTAATATAAAATTTACTCTAAGTTTCTTTCGATCAAGCATAAAGCATCTTACCATCCATTGGGAAAAATAGGAAAAGGCAATATTGAGCACAAAAAAGATGTTTGCTTTCCTATTCTCTTCAAGAATTTCAACAAGCATGAAAAAAAGCACATCTTTTCTTAGCATAGATTTAAAAAAAAAAAATTACTGCTAAGATAAGAAATTTCTGACAAAAGATTACTTACTAGAAATGGTATTTACCTGTACTAGCTCATCACTGCCCATGGCACATGGAGGAAGGTGATCAGGAGGCAATATTCGAATATTTGCACCAGTATTTGTTCGCAGTTGCTGAATAATATTTCCACCCTTGCCAAGAAGACATCCAACTTGATTTTTTGGGACCAAAATTCGAGCAGTAACAATATCATTAGATTCAGTTCTCTCTTGCACGACACCACCACGTAAAATCTCATCTGCAGCAATCCTGTCATGAATCTTGAGTAAAGCGTCCTGGGCAGGACAGTGGGGTAGTATGTCCTCTAGCTCATTTTTATCGTTATTTTCAGTATCCTGACCAGGATTGTTTTCTTCAGATTGGGATGGGTAGTTAAAAATAATAATTACTCTCTCCTCCGCACCGGTAATAGCATCTGCAACTCTTATTTT
>JBBPFP010931823.1:0-15187 GCA_037974795.1 Kaempferia galanga | reverse complement strand
CTTTCTGTTTTTATATGTTTATTATAGTTGTGCTTTTATACTAACTTGAATCCCTGCCTAAGTTGCGCTTGAGATATAGATATTTTATTTTTCAGGTTAAAGCGACTTCCGCTCTAGACAGGCCAAACCGACAAGCGGACCCACCGGTCCTAACAATGTGTACCTTTTTATACTACCTTTTAGGCCTCAATTGTATCAAGAAGACAAAGAATATTTCTGTCAGAGAGTGTCGAGTGCCAAGGAGATATGGAAAGCTCAATGTGTGCTAGGAGAACTTCTGGTGCCATGCTAGTGGAATATTATCTAACAAGTGGTTATTCTAATAGTTTGTTACTATTCTCCAACAAAATTACTCCCTGAGAAGATATCCGAGTGGAAAGTGGGTTACTCAGATTTACGTGAGACATGGAGATACTATGATACAAGAGGTTGGGACTGCTCCCGAGCGGATCATCTTGGTAATAGAGGAGAGATCTCTAGAATGTCCGGTTGGTCTTTGAGCCGACTGAATATAGGCTCCTGTCCGGTAGGAGAGATCACCATAGCTGCCACTGCTGCAATATTGCAGCAGCCGCCGCCTCCTATCATTGTTGTTGTTGCCTCACTATCATTACTGTCACTACCTCACTATCGTCACAGCCACCACCTCCTGTAGCCGCTATTGCCGTCTTGCTATCACAGTAGTTGCTCCCCCTATCTCCTCCTTGATATTGTTGTAGTCGCCGCCTCGCTATCATCACTATTGCTGCCACACTATCACCATAGCTGCAACCTCCTATCCCCACTGTCGCCACCTCGTGGTTGCCATGGCTGCAAGCTCGCTGTCACCCAGCTGCTGCCTCTTGTAGCCACCACTGCCTTCGTGATGTCATGCTTAGCCTCCCCGAACTCTCTGGCCTCCATGACCTTATTGTCGTGCTTCGCCTCCCCGAGACTTTTGGTCGCTAAGCCCATGATGTTTTGCTCCGCCTCCCAGTGCCCTCCGGCCTCCAAGCCCTCGCTATTGTATTCCGCCTCCTTAAGCCTTCCAACCTCTGAGCCCGTGCTACCATCCTCCGACCTCCGAGCCCGTGATGACATCCTCTAGCCTCCGAGCCGATGCTACCGGCCTCCAAGCCTACACTGCCATGCTTCACCTCCCAAAGCCCTCTAGCCTCCGAGCCCAAGCTTCCGAGCCCACGCTGTCATCCTCCATCCTCTGAGCCCTCATCGTCGCACTGTGGCCCCGCTGACCAAGCTCTCCATTCAAACCACTCCATTTTATAAAAGGTATCCGCTCTCACAAACAAAGATACATGTACATATTTGCACGTATCTATTTCTGTTAGCCTACTATTGTTCATCTTCTTCATCTCCCCCATTGAAGATTGACTTGAGCGTTGGAATGGACGAGCCAAGGCACCCTCCTGCTCCCATTCTAAACCCCTCGTAGATTTTCTAGGTGATTTAGCCCTCTTGGCAGTGCCTAGTGACTCTCTTCTACTCCTTGTAAGCATCTCCAGTCGAAGTAGCTGTTATACATTGTAGCAGCTACAACATGGAATATACTTTTCCTTAACGTGTAGCAACTACCTATCCAAGTAACTGGTACACGTTGTAGCAGTTACAATATGGAATATACTTTTACTTAACATGTAGAAACTACCTATCCAAGTAACTGCTACAATTGTACTGTAGCATATACCATGACCTTAAACACTAATTAAAAATTCGTAAGGTTTTCTTAGATCAAGGTATCAATAAAAAATAGTGTACAAGCTCAAAAATAGAAGTGGAGTGGAAAAACTTATAATCAAGAATGGTGAGGTGTGTTAAGCAAAGCAGCGTGAGCTTTGTTTACGATAGCAATTTGGGAAGCTTCCAGCCAACTCGAGAACAAGCATGTGGTTGTAAATTGTCCTTAACTTGCAACACCTTTGCTATTTACCGGCAAGAGCGAGAACGACGGAAGACGACGGTGAAGGAAGGAGCAAGAGCAAGGAAAATTTAGATTAGGAAAAATCAAGAGATTAAAAGTCAAGCCACAGGTTTTAAATAGAGGGCGGAGAGAGATTAAAAGAAATTTAATAATGTAAGTAAATTGAGCTAGCTACGCCACGTAAGTGTGTCGCTCGCGATAGCACTATATATATATAACAAAATTAGGTAGGATAGGGTTTAGGGTTTCCATCCAACAAAATTAGGTAGGATAAATTCACAATATAAGAACCTGTAGCATTATAAAAGATACAATACGCCAACAGCTTATGTATTTTTGTACAAAGTTGTCTTGGAATAGCATCTCATGAGATGACACTTCTGAATCAAAACCCTATTTCTTGATATTTATAAACCATAACTGTATGATTTCATCAAAGAACGCCCAAGAACTAAACTAGAATCTGATACCATTTCCGCAAGTAAAAAAAATCATCATTTGTTGGACTAGCAAACATCTCATCTTCATCAATTATTGGGCATCTATCTTCTATTACCTTGTAAAAACATAAACAAAAAATTAGCAGTACAAAGCCAGATCGGGATAAATTCAGCACGGACAGACTGAAGCTCAATACAACAGGTCAAACATGGCCCTTACATGAACATGTTACTTGCATAGAAGCCTATTCTCATATACACCATTTCCTAAGAAAAGACGAGAGTGCGTTGCCATCACCTATTCATCACTGTTTCTTCACTAACCGCATCATAAATTTGAAGATAGGAAGCTGAAGGTCAATATGGAAAGTAGTGTGCCTATTTGTCATGAACTCTTCAAGACTGATAATGCCTCCTTTGTTGTGGCAGAGATGACGGCATCAGAAGCATTTGGTAAGTAGTAATATTTTCCTGTCAGATTATAAGGTTTATTAGATGAAGCCATCAGAAAGAAATATAGATACCAAAAATTTACCTTGGGCAACTCTTGCAATCTCCTTGGCAAATCCCGTAGAAACAAATTTGTTTTCTGTGTCAATGACTAGAAGGGACATCCCTGCCTTGTATATTTTTCCAGCTACATCTAGAATCTCATCCTTCAAGAGCAGACAGTTGCAAAAGGTTTTCAAGGCAGTCTAGATCTTTTGAAAAAATTCTAGAAAAAAATCAAAGATGAATCTGATAAAACACAGCAAAGCAGTGCATTTATAATTTAATATTGAGTATAGTTTCATGAACGTAATGAGATCGAATAGACCAAAGAAACTAGCATTCAGAGAACTTTGAAGCAACAGGAAATTCCGGTTTCAAACATCAAAACATGAATATGATATTTCTCTGTTTTGGTAAAGAAATATGATATTTCTGTTGATATTTATGTGGTTGTGACTTAACATTAAGTCCTTGAGATCAACAATACAAGGATTTACTGCAGATCAACAATTTTTAAGGTTTAACAGAAGCGCAGGTAGATCAACTTGAAGAAACGTAGTGTAAGAGCTATCCATTCAACTTTGACTTTGTAGTGTTCCAATGTCTATGTTTAGTTGGAGGAATAAGATCAAAAAGACAAGGAAAGAGAAGGTGCAAAAAAATGGGATGAATCAAAAGTTCCATTTACCCAAATAAACATCTACTTATCCCTTTCTTCGCCAGCTTATTTAGGATCCATCCCTCCAAAGTAAATGCAGCCTACTCTTACCTTGAGGTCCTGTGTTGAAGGCCTAGTTGTAGCATCTGCCGTGGAAGCAGCTTCTGGATCAATGGATCTTTTCAAAGATATGTTAGCCCTTCCATCAGTAATTGCAACAATCATAATGCGTCCAACATCACCACTTTTTTCAGCATTTAATCCTACCCTAACTGCCTAAAAATGATAGGCAATTTTGATTAGCCTTGAAAATAAAAGAAACAAAATGGATGATTAAATTAAGTACAAAGATACCGTGCTTAGACCATGTGCTAAGGGAGAACCGCCACCACATGGAAGTCTCTCAAGCCGTTTCCTAGCCATTGCTATTGACCTTGATGGAGGCAACAAAACTTCTGCACAATCTCCACGGAAAGGAATGATTGAAACCTAACCGATAGAAAAAACAAAAAGAAACATGATCACTCATTTGCATTAATTTTCCAAAGAGTGTCAAACCAGTGGTTTGAATCCTAGTAATGGAAACTTAATCTATCTGCATTTAGTTTTGGCAGTTGAATGTCTACTAATAGTCAATTGCATAGTATTTAGGTTTATTCTTCTGAGGATATTTATTGTTATCAAGAAGGAAACTGCAATACCTGATCCCTACTTGTATAACTTTCTGCTAGTAATTGCAGTGCTGCACCTTTTGCATTTTGCATACGGTTTAATGCCATGCTTCCACTAGCATCAACCACAAAGATTACCTGCAAATACACATCCAGAAGTGTGCTCTAAGTGTTCCAGATATAAAATTGTATGAGGTTCTGAATATGAATTTATGTAGAAAATAATCTGGATGAAATGGTAAAGTTTGTACACTCAATCATGGATACTTAATTTAGTCTTAACATTACCTAAAATATCTTACTGGCATAAACTATGGTCTCTGCAGTTAGTTTCATAATGGGTGTTTGTGTGGAACACTAAGATGTAAAAGTAAAACTATACCAGAGCACCCGCTTTTCGTGCCATTCTCTTTGCTCTCATATCTGTTTTTTCTACATAAACTTTTCGGGACTTGCAGGTGTCTTTCTCCTGACGAAGTTTTTGATATGGTGCAGCAGCTCTCAGTGTTGCATCAACAGCCAGTCGCTTAACAGGACCCTGCAAGTGGTAAATTTTATTCTTTGGAACCTCAATTATGACATGGGCGCATTTTATTTGGCAAAAGCTAAGTAGGTGTAGATTATGCTCGAATTTAATAACTAGAATTTAATTGTGCATTGACAGTAACCAATTTTGAGTTTTAGGCCACAGATTTTGTTGAAGCTACAAGGAACAAAATCAAAGTAGTAAATCCTATTGAAATGGATTTTTTTTGAATTAATACAATACATCAACTAGAATATTATGCCAAAAATAAATAAATTATAAAAGAACATAGAAATGGGCAGGTAACCTTTGGAAGCATAGGCTTAATATATCTGCCCCTATCTTCTGAAAAGATAACATTCTTTGCACGCCCAGCTTTACCTCGGCGTCTTTGTGCTTGTTGAGCAAAGAACAGAAGCTTATCATCAATAATCCCACCTTCAGCATCAAAGATAAACTCATCAGGTATTTGTTGTTCCTGTTGTTCATTCTCCTGCTCGTTTTCTTCCTGTTCAGACAATATTTATCATTCTCTACTAGGATTTCCTTTTGTTTTCATGCCAACCGACAGATATAGATAATAATTAGAGAAGCTGAAGAGATTGAAGAGAAGGTTCTAAGCAATTGATACATATTTCAAAGAGTTCTATTTGTAACCTCTGTATCTTCTTCTTCATTTTGATCCTCTGAAGAATCTTGATTTTGTGGAGGAGGTGGTGGAGGAGGAGGCGGCTGATTCTGCTGCTCTTGTAGGTTATCAGTGATAATGGACCTAGGTAGGATAACTAACTCTACCTGCAATATAACACTATTCATGTTTAACTTCTCTCTATATATTAAACATGAAAACCATAGAAGTGGAATCACGTTAATAAAAATGATGACAATAAATAAATGTTTTCCATAACAGACAAGATGAGGAAATGAATAAAATTCACATTTTAGATTACCTACTTTCATGTCCCGCATCTTCCCTAATTTATTGTGATAACTTTTTTCTTAATTTTCAGATTTTATTTGTATTTAACTTAATTTTTAGGGCTTAAATTAAGTACAACGGTGTATTTGTGAAGTATATGGGCATAATTGTAAAAAAACAGAAACCTCTTTGAGAGAGACTGACTTTGGTTGAGCTCAATTTTAATTTGCCCCATTAGACTATCAAAATTTTAAAATAAATAGAAAATTAGGGATTACAGAGGGTTTATTGTGTTGAGAGAGAGAGAATGGTGGAGAAGAGTTACATGTCTTCCTCTGTCACGATCTGCATCTAAGACATTCTTCGAAGTGGTAGAACATCAACAGTGGGTATAGTGATTAAGGTAGGAGTAAGACCTTACCTTCAAAACCATAACAATTCTTGTTGAGATCTCTTTGCTTTGAACTGAGTTGTTTTGCTAGATGAAATGCCTTTGTTTATCCTCCTTTCTAATCATTAGAGTTCGGATGATGAAGGAAAGGGTTTAGAGAAGCTATATTGAAATCCAGCCATTGAGGAACTAGAGAGATCACATAAATAGACAATATCTATTGACCAAGGCATTGATGGACCAAACTAGTGGCCAAGCGATCAATAGGTTGGTGGGCATCTTTCCCTCCCTTGTGCCATGTAATCTTTTTTTCCTACATGCTTTTCTCTCATCAGAATCCAGTGAAGATCCAAGGTCCAAATTAATTTCTCTTTCAAAGGATGAGTGCCTCTTTGTTTGATCATCAAACCACACTTTAATACCACTATTGGGATTTTCACAGAAGGTGGTACCATACTAGCATAGTGTAATTTACCATTTGAAAATTTCAGCTAGCTTTGCTGTGATTTTAGACCAAACTAAATAAAATATAAAGGGAACAACTAATCTAATTTATCTTACCTTGTGGAGATGTATTGAGCAACACCTCTTCTACATTGTTCATGTAGCATGATCTTCTTGACGTAGCACAAAGGTGCTAACAGCATCGTAGCAAGGAAGGGGTAGATGGTCATTGGACTAGCACTAAGAGTTATGGTGAGGAGAAAAAGAAAGAAATGAACAGGGAAAAAAAGAAGATTATAGGAGCCTTTGTGAGTTGATTCATAGAGATTGTACAGTTATTCATGCTTGCAAGTATCCCATTTTTGAGAAATTTGTGTCAGGCTAAGGGACATTTCTGATCAACGGGAGAAAGAGAAGTAAAAAAGGGTATTTCTTCCTAATAGGCATACCTTTTGCTTGCTAGTGATTGCATCCATTCATCTTTTCTTTTGGATGTTGAGTACCTTCCTTTGCGCATACATGATGTTTTGTAGATGAGTTGTCGTAATATGTATTCACATTAATTACATCTGGCCTACAAATATCTAAGTATCATGATTAACAATTTTACATTCTGAGTATCTGCATTTATTTTATTATGTGATTTGCATAATTATGATTCGATCACATGAAATCATCTATTATATTTATACAAGCATAAATGCATTGAATGAATAGTTTATCAAAATAAACTAGGAGAAATGTAATGTAAAGACACATCTTGATTAATAAAGTCGACCATTTAGTTAATGGTGCCACGACAAATTAAGTGTATCCTGGAATTTAGTTTTGATTTATCAAAGGTTGGAGGTGTTAATTAGGCTATGTTTGATTAGGGGTAATGTAATCAAACTTGTAATGTAATCAACTTTATAAAGTAAGGTAATTCATATTACATTACTGCGTTTGGAAATGTATTGTATGTAATCTTTGATTATAAGGGTGATTACATTCTTTTGTTTGGTATCCATTATTTTTTATAAGGAATGTAATTTATATTATTATAAAATGACAAAAAATATCTGCGACCTCTATCGGGGGTTGGAGGCGGCCAACGGCCGGTGCCAGGCACCGCCGCCACCGTCGCCGCCCGCCTCTACTAGTTGTTGTCGACTCCCGCCGCCTACCACTGGCGGTAAGCGGTGAGCAGCGGTGGCTGGGGCAGCGACGGTGGTGGCCGGCGAGCTACAGCGGCAGGGCCAGCGACGGTTGGCGAGGGAGGTGGTGTCGATGAATTTGTTGAAAGCTTGGTTTGATGAGATGAAATTAAGGTTATATTTGACATATAAATCTTAGAGTTAGAATGCAGATTACATGTCATTAGCTTTGTAATCCAGATTACAAAAGTTTATTATCTTTTATAATCCAGATTACATTACATTACATTACAGATTTGAAATTGTACCAAATAAATTAATCATTCTTGTAATGTAACCCTAATTACATTACAAGGCTGATTACCCCTCATCAAATGCAGCCTTAAGGTCTATTGGTTAGATGTAATTAATGTGAATAGATTTGTATTTGGGCTCAATTCGGGTCTCATTTAGGGTTTCCAAGGCACTTTTCGGTTGTTGTCAGATGTGGTTTAACTTGGACTCAGAGTGGAGTCAATTTGGTTGTGTTTGGACTAAACCACGGATGAACTAAGTGTTATATTCTGAATATTAAAAGGACGTGCAAGGAACTCCCGCTCATGTGGGTCCCGAAGAAGCGTCAGATCACATTGGGTCGATTGTATGCAACCTTACCTGCATTACAAGAGTTTGTTTCCGCAACTTGAATGGGTGACCTCCAGGTTACACGGCAACAACTTTACGGTTGCGCCAAGGCTCCCCTTCCTATTATATTCTGAATATTATTTGAGTTAAATAAATGTAGACCTTACAGCTGAACCAAATCTTTTAAAATATGTTCTAGTGGTTTTGAATCAGTGTTCGGGGTTAATTAGGGGTTAGATTATCTGAATGAGACTATGGTCAGATGGGGATTGATTTACCTTTCCTTTTATCTTAAAGTGGACTTGAATCAGACTTAAATCATAGGTTTTAGGATTGAATCGATTTGGACCAAATAAAAATGAACTGGATTGGCTTGATTGATGGTTCAATTCTGTTAAGATTTTGGGTATTTTAGCAACTCCTTTGTTCCTTCTCCTCCCAATTTTGTGTGAAACCCAAATGCCTTCCTCTCCCAGGTAGCATGAGATCGTTCAATAGTGTATAAGGAGTTCGCCAATAGTGTCGAACTCACTAGCCAAGCCTTCTACGCAATAAGTTAAAGTTGATAATTACCCGTAACTAAAATCTAACGAATGATGATAACATAAAGTAGGTTTATTATTGGTAATTTAAACTTGGCTAAGTAGAGTTGGCTTTCATTTGCTATTGTTATTTGGATTCTTTAAGAGAGATAATTGATGCACATCCACCATAAACCCTGCTTTGCACATCTGTGCTAATTTTCTATTAAGCTTGACCTCCAACTACAAGTGATTTATTGTTGGCTGCACTTCTGGTTCTTATTTCTCATTTGAGGTGTGTTGTTTAGTTAAATTATTTGCTCTAACAATACTGCAGATCCACGCACTGAGTGAAGTCTTCCATTGTCGTTCAGTGGGCCAAACTCAAGTAGCAAATGGAATCTCAGCTGGAGTGCAGGGACTTACCCATGGTAGCATGTTTGTGATCCTTCCAAGTGATTATGGTAGGTTTACTGATGTATGTAGTGTGGCTCTGTAAGATGATGTTAAACCAAGATAAATCGAGAAATATTGAATGTTAAATGGGGAGATGTATAGCCTATAATACCATCTTGAAAATTAAATGAGAAAAATTATAGGGTCATCTTCCCTAGGTAGTTCCTTCTACCAATATATATTGCCTTATTGACATATTACATATATCCATCTCAGTTGTGTATTTCTATAATAACCAACCTATTTAAAACTAAATCTCTAACAATATGAAAAGTTAGTCATTACACTACTATGTATAGGCAGGCTTCCATGAATCCCCTTTCATGCAAAGAAAAAAGTCAATCAAGACTTAAAGATTAATTAAAATGGAAACTACAATGAGAAACGTCTACCTTTCTATAAGAATGTCCTATATAAAAAATACAATGAGAAACTTTTGTAAATATTTAGTAATGAGTTCTCGATATTTGGCAGGAGCTTACAGCTTTTTTCAGATCATCCACATAGACTTTTTCACGCCCCTCCAGAGCAGCTAGACATTTTGCTACTCGAGCAGCAAATAATTCAGCTCTATGCCCCTATCAAAAGGATCATTGTTTAAGAAAATGTCATAGTAGACATGTAAATATCAAACAGGTAGATTATCTGCATATGTAAACCAATCAACAAATAGTCCAACCTCTCTGTTACATCAGTCAATATTAATAACTACAAATTTTCAATGTTCCATAAAGAGCAGCACTCTGAGAAATGATTTATTTAAGAGGGAAAATAAGGGAAATGACCATTTGTGTGCACAATAGGCAAATTATCCTAAAAAGACTTAAATTTATAATTTGACCAATTGAGTACGGGCCAACATCTGAGTGTGCTACAGTATCACATTCACGATTGTACTATCCAATTATTTTTATTTTGGTGATATTAAAACTGTAAGGTCGTGTACAGCAAGCATAGTATTTTGAGTACCAGATTGGCTTGATTGGAAACCACAGAACGGCCTTTTAAAAAATTGCTAGATGATTTTTTAGTGTTTATATGTTTTTGTAACGATATGAATCTCTTGACATGTAAGTCTAACATTTTAGATAAAATTGATTATATCCAAGTGCAATTGTTTTATGGAAATAGTAAAACGATATTTTAAAGTGATTTATATGTATCAGATAGATAAGCATTTTTGCATGATTCTTCTGTTGTGAAAATTGGATCATTCATGAAACATGTGAATCCAGAGACGTTTTTGGACAATATGTTATATGAAAACTAATGAAACGTCCCATCACTGCTAAAAAGATATTTAAGGACTATGTAATTGATGATTAGTTGAAGAGGATTTAAACTGTCAAACATATTAGCATATGTAGTGGAATGAATATTCTTTGCTCTATCTTCTCTTCTTCTGACAAAATATTATTGTTGGAAAAGATGTTAGTACTGCAAACATGTTTTAACATAACCAAATAGTATTGGTATGGATGGCAAAATGACAAGTGTTGCATCTGTTTTTTCTAGTGGGCTTAAATCCCACTCCACAATCACTACAAGAACTTTGATTTGAATGAGGAATAGATAGGGAAACGAACAAAGGCCAAGCCAAACAATCATCGCCCTTGGAAGTTTAACTCTTTCCATAGCCCAGAGATAAACCTTGGATGCTATAAAATAACTCATCTAGCGCAAGCTGTTAATAATGTCCTTAGTGGTTGTGTTGGACAAAAGGTCAACAATTTTGCACAACATCAATGGCCAAACATCTGTTTCTGAAGGCTCATAGTATTTTGCTGAAGATACAAAAGGACAACCACTCCTTTCATTCAAAATCAGCAATAGTAGGACATGACCACTCCTTATTTCCCATTGATTTTTCTTTCATATTTGTTTTGGTATCTGACAAGGGCATGATTCTAGGTAACTTAGATCATGAGAAACGAAAGAAAGAAGAGGTTTTTGAGAAAGATATGGTGGAAAACAGTTTTAATTGTCCTCAAGTATTAAAGCACCTTGTACAGCACCATTAAGTGATCATTGACCTTTGACACCAGCAGTGTTCAACACCATCCTGCCAATTATTGCCACTCCGCTCTATTGCATGCACATTATGAGTCTGATTACTTGGATGAGAGTCGAGAGAGATGAGGGAGATGAGGGAAAGTGACACAAAGATGCACATAAATGATCTTCATATCTAATTTTGAAGTCTTTCCTTCCCTGACCTCATATATTCAGAAGTCATATAGGGCAGGATGGAAGAAATAAAACTTGCAAATTGAGATAAACAAGGATAGCTGTCTAGGCTACTCATTCCTATAACCACTACAAGAAATACAATAAATAGTGTCCACTTTTAGTGGAGGCCATGTAATGACATTTGCCAAAGCTCCCATTTAGTGTGAATCATTTTTTAGCCTCCATAAAGTTGTCACAATGACACCTACTAATTCTCTTCTATGGTGAGAATTATAATTGACCCTCACCAAAGGGTCACACCCATTACAAGTGTTAGTGACACTACAAAATTATTCACACTAATTAACTTTTTTCTTTAAAGTAAGAAATGTGCTTAACCCTCGCTAAAGATTTCCACCAATTATAATCATTAATGAGAGTAAAGATTACTCTCCCTAACTCACTTTTATCATGAGTATTATATTGTGATCTTCATTATAAGAGTTGTATCGGTGCCCAAATAATCCGTGCACTGTCCAACTTCCAGCCTAGCCCAACCGGCACCTTTATTTGTCAAATTAATTTTTTAGTAATATTAAAAAAAACTATTATAACTACTAATATCAAGTAATATTATTTTTTTAACAATATACAATTTTATTTTTTATTCTTTATTATTTTATTAATAATTTTAAGAATAAATAAATATTCTAAAAATAATTGGGACCTACCTAGTTGTGTAAGGCATGGTCCTACTACTCTTAAAGGATATACTTTGAATGGGTCATTTCATCATTGATGAGAACTAAAAGGTTCTCATAAATAATTTGTTTAGTGGGGGAATACTAGGAGTCCACACTAATTCATTAACTTTTAGTGGGGAGAATTGACCTCCCATTACAAATAACTTTTGATGGGGTCACTTTTTAGCACCTGAGCTGCAACTTCAGGTGCAGAACTCCACTAGAAGTCCATTTTCTTGTAGTGCAACTCACTACAAAACTAGTCAGGGAAAACTAGCACTAGAAATACCAAATCCTCATATATATGAAATATCAATTAAATTTAGATTACACACCAAAGTCTGGGCATGCCTTACTGCTTTATTTTGTTAAAAAATAAGAAAGCTCTCAACCATCATATCTATAACATGGGTTAATACAATATTCACATGAATGGAGCACAAATTCCTCAAATGTTACTCGAAGTGAACCCTGTTAAGACCTCTTCTATGCAATTTCATGAAAAAAGCATATTTAGAAAGTGGATACATCTGACCAAACAAAGGTCAAGAAGCATTAATAATTTCCAACCTAGAAATTAGGGTCTTCAAACCTGATAGATAAATCTTAATTATATCCAATGAATGGAAACAGGCAAGGATGTGTTTACAGACCAGAGAGAGATGAAGATAAGACTATATTTTTAGTTTCAAGATGTGAACCTGACAACGTCCTCGTATAGATTCCATAACCAGATATTTCAGCTGATCCCTAGTGATGGTGACATCCTTCAGATACTCTCTTGCTAAAATGATCTGTATAGAAGTGCTTTTCAAATTTAGACTGTTATTAGCTAGACTAGGATACAGACAGGATCAGTCATTTTTTAACTTGAGAAATATTTCAAATGAATCTTTACTGTGAGATATCTCATTTTTTAGAGCAATAATCACCAAATCAAAGGGAAACATGCAAGTCATAATTAATAACATGAATAGTTTTTATCTGCTGATTTGCTCAAAGTGGCTAATGTCTAACTAGGGACTGCCCTGAAGAGCATCATAACACAAGACTCTAAAACCTATGAAATTTCAAGCAGAAGAAAATGAATTGAGTGACCAATACCATAAGTCCAAAAATTGAACCGATCTTTTTTGCTGCAACTCAATTAGGATTTAATTGTTTACAGTACGCATATCCACACTATAGAAATGAAACTTAAACAGGTATGCCTGATATGAAAGCTAACAGTAAGGAAGTGTATAAAATTTCTTAACAAGGTCCAAATCATGGAAGGGAAATAAAAGCCCAATTTCATGTTGGTAAAGAAAGAATACAAGAAAGAAAGAAATCTAACTTGAATTTTAAAGAAAGCGGAGAATATATTTGTTGAACATACTTAGAGAGAGAGAGAGAGAGAGAGATAATGGGAAAAATAGCCTGAATGCAGATTGTGTCATCATTGATGATTCGTCTTCACAGTTTTCTAAAGGTGGAGAAATTTATTCAAAAGCCTCAAACTAGATGAAGTAATCTACTTCCCAAATGTATATATCTAAAATACAAAAGAACGATATGCAGTTAAATTGACCCTTCCATGTATCTTAATCACCTCCTAAAGCATTTCTGTCATTACATACAGTTGCTATCCTCAAATGGTTTAATATCTTAGTTGTTCAGTTTTGACAGCCTGGTCAAAAATAGGAAGATAAGCAGACCAAGAATCCATATTAGAGTGATGAAAATGCACAATTTAAATGGCAATTATATCGCAAGTTGGAAGCAAAGAACAAAGAAAAAATAAGTAGTCTGCAATTTTTTCGGTAATTGAAAGTTTGAAATGTTATTCTAATAATTGTTTGTTTGCTGCATCAAACAAACATTACGAAAATTGGAATGTCATCAATTCTCTGATATGGAAAACCAAGATAGAAATCTTTGAGCTTATATAAAAGAAATCATCATGACAGATAAACCAAAACTTAATGTTCAGTTCTGATTCAATGGGCCCCACTAGTCTGGTGCTGTGAATTAATTGAGGTGTTGATGCAAATACTTTCAAAATGCCTATACTATATGAAGAATGCTTACATTCTACGTTCACTTTAAGTAAAGTAAATTCGATCATGGGATCCAACTGGGTCAAATTTCTAAATTAAACATATATGATCTGACACTGGCTTCAACTTGTCAAATTCAAATGATACCTCATACCACTGTTCAAAATTTATGATTTTGTTCCGGTTGTCGATCTGTACCACCCACCACCAAGTATCATTGGAAAAATATGGTGCAAAAAAAACATATATTGAGTCATTTGTGATTTGATTCCATTACCAATTTTTCTATTATTATTTGAAACTACAATAAACAAAAATCAAAACCAAGAAAACAGAACATATATTAGCAAAACCTGAGTCCTAGCATATTCAGTTTCTTCCTCGACAACTGTATAAACCTCTTTGCTTTTTTCCTGAAATTTTGTTGCAATACCAACTGCAGCAACTCGGTCATCAAGGTTCATTGGAAGATCTGCACTGTGATGAAATGATGTAAACATAGAGTAAGCAAAACCAGCAAAAGTGTGTGCTTTGCTACAACGTTCAAAGTCCCAAGTGAATAAATGAAAATCAAGTAATAACAACACTCGAGGTTTAAAATCTCAACCTGTATTGTATCATGCTGGTGTTTCATTGGAAGGGGAGGACAAAGGAGATGATGAAGAAGAAGAAATACAATTATATGCCTAACTTCAGACTTTATGTTTCATTTGGAATAATACCATTTTGACTTTATATTGTATGGATAAGAGCTACAAAAAATATATATATTATTTCAATTCATCTAGCCATGTTTTATAGCATGTCAAAAGGTGTTGAATCTACACACTCATTGATATGATTGGCATAACAACATAGGATTGATTACTTGTGCTATAATCAAGGTTTAAAATCTCGACCCGTGCTGAGGTTTCGGTCCCAGACCGGAACAATACGGTTTCGGTATCATATCGTGCCGTGCCAAAAGAGTTTCGGTATTTTTTAAATATAAATATAAATGTATATTATATTTGATTATTAAAGATGTTTATATTTTGAGA
>JBBPFP010931614.1:0-14847 GCA_037974795.1 Kaempferia galanga | reverse complement strand
GCTCTTAGACTTTATTTTACGGGACGTACGGGCGGATGTTCCTGCCCCGCTCAGTCCGGCTGGGGACCTAGTGGCCATTGCTTCGACTGCAGGCGACAGGATGTACGCCTGGGTTGTCAATTCAGCAATCAAGGACTCTTTTCCCTTGGCCTTCTTGGAGATTTTGGGGGCAACGGTGGGAGCAGTAATGATAGGGGTCGTCCGGCCAGATAGGACCGTCTGTTCGATCATTCCAATTGATGCTGCTGGACTCTTGGAAGTTTCGCGGTGGCGCTTCTTTTGCACCAACCCGGGGGTTGTATCTAATAATTGCAAAATACGATATTAGATGTCGTAATACTAATAAAAAATTAAAAGATATTTTTATAGAAATTATAAATCATGAGATATTTTAGTTTTTTTTGTTGAAATTACAATGACTTTTTTTTATAATGTTGAAATGATGTATTCTCAGTATTTTAATTTTTTTTCCAATTTAGTTGGTTGGGTGTTCCATTTTATCACCAGAAAATGGTCCCACGTGTACACTTTGCAATTTGCACTGGAAGATTTTCCATTTTAAAAATACAGAATACAAAAAGATTTAATTAAATTTATTAAATATAGTAGATTATTATATCAATTTAAAATTATTTTAATGGTTATATATTTTTGATAAGTTAAAGTGAATTTAAATAATTTTAATAAAAGTGATTATAAAAATATTTTACATATGATTTTTTTAACTAAAAAAATATAGAATCATTTTATTTTAACACAAATAAAGATATTTTTCAATTGTGAAATATGTTAACTGTTGTTTTGATTTACAAAAAAAGATAGTCGTTTAATGAGTTTAATAATTAGAGGTGTCTTTATAAATTTTTTTAAAAAATTGTTAAACGAGATTACTTGTGGTAGCTAAGTAGGGAGACATTTCATGTGGCAAAAGGATGAAGGCATACAGCCTATTAAAACATTGGGTTGTAGTTATGGAAGCAAAAAAGATGTGCCCAAGTTATTAATCCAAGAGCAACATAACCATAGCTTACTACTGGGAAAATGTGAAAAGTAGTTTGTTGGTTTGATCTAACTTCTATACACATCCACAGCTTGAAGGTCCGACCAGGCCAAACATAGGCAGATCATTTTTCATCTTTTCCTCTTTCTACCTCCAGAACCTTGTGCCTGCTTCTCAGCAGGCCCTGAACTTCTTGATTTGCTAGCAGGTGTCTTCTTCGCGTTTGACTTCCCATTGCTCTTCAAATCGAGCTGCACTTGCATCCCTGATCATAGTTCAGCAAAAAGAAGACTAGAAATCAGGATTTGAGGAAGGGATGAGCCACAGACAAGGGAAGGGGTATGTTAGTTCCTTGAAATACGTGGATATAGATATAAATAGACCTTTTGGTTTATTGCTTAGAAGATCAAGCTGCGGTTTCTGCTCTGTCTCAATGCTAACAGCAAGATCATCTGGACACAAAATAAGAATCAAATTGATAAGTAAGACTGAATATGCAAAATCACATGAAAAGAAAATTGAAGGAATGAACGGGGAAAAATAGCAAAAAATATATATATATATATATATTAAGATAATAACAAGCATCTAAATGATGACGGCAAAAACATTACGCACAATTAATTATTCCATTGTGTATTATATGATTTAAACTATTTCGACAGGAACACATTTCACTGGTGATTAAAATCAAGAATCTCCAAGAATAATTCACCACAAAATGGCAGAACAAATGGTGTAGAAGGAAAAGGGTATGTCAAATGGTGTAGAAGGAAAAGGGTAAGTTTCTTACCAGCATCTTCAGCATCAGAATTCTCTTCCTCATTCTCGGCTAAAGCTTCATCATTCTCTTCGGCTAAACCATTTCCCACAGGTTCCAAGATTGCTGCTATGCGTTTTTTAGGAGCTTTCTTCAAGCCAGGAAGAACGATCAAATCTGCTGAACGCACAACCCGGGAGTCGCTTCCTTTCTTGTATGCTTTGGTCAGTGCAGATTTTACAACTGGTTGAATGTCATCCATTGGATTAGGATGCCCCTGCATTTAACTCAAAGTTGAGAAAACCTTACTCAAGAATGGTTTTAGGAAAGCTATCCATCATAAGTGCACTGCTAGTTTTGAAATTTTATTCTTTATCTGCGAAGACCACACACAAAAATATCCTAAAATCACAGTAATATATGTGTTTTCCCTTAATCAGGTTCCATAAAAACATTAAATAAAAAGAAATATCTAGAAAGGTCTTTACAAGAGGCATAAAGCCTACAATAGAGTGATATGTAATTGGGTGTTACAACTTATTGTATGACAGCCATTAGATTGGATAGAAGATAAACATTTTGAAACCAGATTGGTTTGAGTAATAAAAATTGGTAAAAAAATATTTTTAAAAGGAATTATTTGATTATTATCAAGTGGAAGTTGTAGAGATGCATATCGCCCAAACAAACCTTGAACTTCGATAGCTCCACAATTGTATCAAAATCCTCTTGATTTAAAGAATAAGCATCCATGAATTCTACAACTTTCTGAACAGCAACTTCCTGAAAGTGTTTCCAAGTACAAATGAAACTTGAAATTATTCCAACTCCTTAATGCCCTCTGATGAAACATATGGAAGGAAATGAGTAAAACCTTAGACATCACTCGAAGAGGATCTGTAAGCTGCTTCAACAGAAGAGTAAAATATTCAAGCCGCAATGTTTCCCTGACAGTTCAAGTGTTTAAGTAAAAGATTATGCATTAGGATATTATGACTGCTAGATAAAAAAGATAGTATCTCTGATAACAGTAATGCAGCCACATTCATATGGAAAGATTGATCATATGGTATAGCATATGCACTAACATGATGAATCTAAATTCACATGCAATCAAATTAGACAGTGTGAGCCATATAGCCCATATGTGGTCACATATTAATTTAATATCCAACGGGCTGTCTTAGATAAAGTTAATTTGATGGATTTGATCCTAATTAGTAATGCAGAAAGGACTATCCATAATGAAGATAAATGTTTTAGTTTATGCTCAGTTTAATGCAATTAACAAAATGAGAATGATAATTTTAAAACTTGCACAATACCTGTTGGCATTTGAGCACTAAATATCTTACTATTTGCTGTCTTGGAAGCATAGAATTTGTTTTAACTTTGAACCTATTAGAGCTTAATGTAAAGCATTCTTCATAAGGCTTGTCTTATATTTTGTTCCTTAAAAGAAAAGCTTATGTTCCTTAAGAAAAGGATTATTTTGAATTGACTTTTAATAAATTAAAAAAACACACACATGAGCAACTGCATTAAGGTATATCAGGACGTTCTGTTAATGCTGGATAGCAAGTATAAATGCAACAAGTCACACAGCAGATTATCATGATCCAATTGTATAGTTGAAAGCTTGAAGCAATCACTCAACAAGTCATTGAAAAGTTCAATCAGGGGAGATGCAAGCATCTCTTAATTTTTATTGTATATGATAAGCCACAAACTTGACATTATCCACGTATCTGTGGCAATCATAAAAAGTACACGAATATCAAGGATGCTACTCTACACTAAGTTGAAAGCAAAGATGGAAATTAGGAATAATGACAATATGAAACTTGGGAAAATACTTGTGTATGGTTATTGTAATCCATCTATAAAAACTGATTAAATTTCACTCTTTTCTTATTTTATACTAAAAGGAATATTGTTATATACTAATTAGATTAATTTCTGGATGGCTGAATAAACCAAAAAATAGCTTTGAAAAGCATAAAAATGGTCAATGATGGAATTTTAACAATTTATAACAAGTAATTTGTATCTGCTGCTATAGTAGGACATGATATCTGATTTGTCTGACATAACTCCAATTGATCACTAATGCAATAGATAGTGTCAATTTTTTTATGGGAGATAGAAACATAATAATCTCTCTTCCAAAGATAAGGTACAAATTGGATACTAAAGTCCACAAATTAGCGAGTATGAGTGTTGATCATCAACCTGAAGAATATAGAAAAAATGAACTTGATGTTGGAAAATCATAGTGTCATGATTACCTATCCAACCTAGCTTCTTGGGATGAAAGAAAGTGCAAATGAACATCCTCCAGAAGTCTCAAATTCTTTCCTGTTGTTGAATTTTTACCTAGCCATCCACCAAATCTGTTGAAGTTACGCTCTCCCTGTAGATGTTAATATACATTCAAATTTTAGCACTACTCGACATCCAAATGCAGGGAGAACGGTAACAAGCATAAAAATCACAGCATGGAGAAGAGATACTGCACCTTGTGATCATCTCAGATATAGTAGAATTATTTGGCATTATCATAATTATTTAATCGACCTTCCCGTAAGCTAGATTAGGAGAGGAGCCTTCTCTTTCCCATGTTGGCCCAGGGACGAGGGCGAGCGAATTGTCTTTTGCAACATAGATTAGGAGAGCACTCATATGGACATGGGAGGCAGCCCACTTAGATTCTCCTATTATGAAGCGACCATTGCAAATACGGGATCTTATATTATCGACTACTAGATCCCCGGAGGGGGTTGGCTCGGGCATATGAATTTCTTAGGCATCCTAGTCCTAAGAAGCCATGGGCCCATATACTTACAGCCTAGTCATGTGGTTATCTTTTGGATGCTGGCAGAAAGGTATCTTTCCACCTGGGACAGGATTACTTGGAGGATTGACAATGCACTTTTTGTGGACAGGAGACACAGGAGCATCTATTCTTTGGGTGCTCCCCTATTACTTGATTATGGAGGATTAGAGGTTGGTTGCAAATGACACCGAAGATGTCCACCTACATGAGAGCAATGAGCCTTCGGTAGACACTGTTATTTATTATGTATGGAGAGTTAGAAATTCTATTTTCTTTGGTGAGGGGCAGTTTGACATTGAGACGATTTTTAGGAGTATGCAACTTCATGTATACCAGTCATTGGGAGTTTACTCTGATCTAATGCTTTGTTAGACATGAGTAACTCCTA
This sequence comes from Kaempferia galanga, assembly GCA_037974795.1. Lineage (NCBI taxonomy): Eukaryota > Viridiplantae > Streptophyta > Magnoliopsida > Zingiberales > Zingiberaceae > Kaempferia > Kaempferia galanga. The sequence continues at coordinate 9,863 of JBBPFP010931614.1, read as the reverse complement.
AGGACTAGCTCTTGTACTCTTGGTTAGTGCTATACAAATTTTTACTTATCCAAAAAGAAATAGGAGAGGAGCACTCCCACTATTGAAGATTGCAACAACTGTTTGCATAGTTATAAACTGTTATCAGCTATCACTATGTTATAAACAACCAATCCAGAAGGGTTAAAACTGTACCCACAAAAACTTGTGAATGAGGACCTCATCCTTTTCAGCACCAAAGTCTCATTCCTTGTCAGCGTTTCAATGCCTAGCCAAATTGGTGTCATCCTGAGGTACCATGTGGGTTTGGGACAGTGCTGGTCAGCAGTGACTAGGAGGAAGAAGGGGAGGGAAGAAAAAGAGAAAAAGGCAGGAGCAGAATAAGTAGAGGATGAAAAGAGAGATAAAAGGTGGCAGCACATACAAGGTTTTGTATCAGTGATGTTACACTGTTGTTGACTTCAAATATCTTGCACCCCATCTACTGAAAACATGGCCCCAATGTAGAATTCCCCTCCCATTATAAACGTCATAGCAACCAAAGATGAGATGCATTGGGTATTTAGTTTAGGCTAGAACAGAATGAAATATGAGATATGTTCTCTAGCTTAGCTGACTACATTGTGATTGTTTTAGGCGCCAAGTCCTCTCAGCCAATTTTGACCTCAACGGGCTAATGAAAAGAATATATGTCACCCCATGTCAAAAGGCACAAGGCAATTTCAATCTTTGCATTCCCCATATTTTGACAGAATCAAGCATCCATGTCAAGTAAATTATATCAAAAAGAAAAAGAAAAACTGAGACAAAAGAATTTTCACCCTCATATTACCTGACCTTCATAACTTCAGAAAATCAAACTGACATACATCAGCCCAAACCCAACAAAGATCATCATCTACCTTGTTTTCAGACAGATGGTTTTTTTTAAACTTAGCATCTGAGATTGCTATTCAGATGTAGGTAAAGGGCAGAGACAAATTGAACGTACAAATTCATAGGTTTCAATTAATAGCACAAAACACATGTCCATAATCAAAAGCAAAGTATGGTCAGCAATAGGATAGTTGAATAATAACCAGAATGAAACAAAACATTACTGACACAAGCCAAGATTAAGAAGAATCTCAATAACATGTCGCTAAGAAGAATCTCAATAAAACTAAGCATATTGCACTAAAAAACTCAGGCAAATCAAGTCAAAAGACGAAGATGCTAGCTTAAAGAAATTATAGCTGATCTTTTTCAGAGAAGCTTGCATTCTCATACACAGGTTTACAGTTGAATCAACACAAAACATAATTACCGGCTCAAGGGTCTCCCGCTGCCCATGCATGAGAGCCGCACTGGAAAAAATTTAAGAAACATGTAGACAAAAAATGAGAACCCACAGATTTTTTTATCTTATGTAAAAAATCCAGCAACACAAACAAGAACAAATAGTATAGTTTAGTATCTGACATACGGAATTATACACGATGCAAATGAACTAGATTGTGATAGCTGCCACTGGCGGTATCTTCTTATTTGAACATTGAATATATCCCCATCCCCAATAGATTCAGCTGCCAGTGCAAGCAAATTCATCCTTTTAACACCATTGTCATCCCTGCCAATAGAACTTGGCCGATAATTGACATAATTTTCCTGGCATTTTAAAAAAGAAAAAAAGGGCCTTAGAACTAAATTATGCAGCCTTCAGAAAATATCATGCCACTTATTTAGTAATTATTTCTACAGTATGTTATACATTTGGAAGAAAACTATTTTTCAAAAAGTTTAATGAAACGAATAGCTACCACAGAATTATCAAAATGAATAGTATGCATGACCCATGAATCAGTTCGCCCAAAATGTAGGTCACAAAACACAGATGTACTGAAAGCTAATAAAATATTCAACTGCAGATTTAGTTATAATGTTTACTTCTTTTCAGAGAGTATTTGTTGCTAATATAGGATCGTAACACAATACTGCCTAGTTTGTTTCTATTAACATAACACCTTGATAAGGGATTAACCTTCTCATACTGAAACCTACAAAAATATTCTATGCTTGTGAGGTAGATTGGATGTTGCTAATCAACAGTAATAACAGTGAAACTGCTGTATTCTCCTCTGCCTAAAAAAATTGGGGGAAAAAAAAAGAAGATAAGAGCAGCTTACTGTTCATGGCCTTCTTTTTTTCAAAGTGGATGTTTTCCTTTGCCTCGTCTTGGTTCTTAGCTTATCAGAAATCCACCAAGATTGTGACCAAATTTAAATAACTTAGCCGGATACCTATTGCAACCTGTTGAACCGCTATAATCCTAGGATTCTATGAAATCCATGAAACTGTATTGTAGTAATGGAAAAAAAATAGCAATTACAATTAAGCTACTTTGGGTTGTATGTTGATACACATCATATCAGCATTCCTCATTGAACGAATATTAGTGAACCAACTATGCAATCCATGACACTCCATGAGTATGTACATGCCATGTTACCTTTTCCATCCTTATATATCTCATGCTAAAGTATTCATTTTTTGAAGCATGCCTTATTAGTTATTATCAATCATGAATTTAGTTATTGTACAAAATATGCATACATATGTAGTAGAGGGGCAAAATATAAGCTAAAAAAATGATAGTATGCTTGTGATGGATATAATGAATCATAACATATTAAGGGAACCACTTGTAGGACCTTGTGGCTCTAAGGATGGATCTGTGACACTTGGGTCTGGCAAGATTTAATTATCACATGAGACCTCATGATACTGCGCTCATAACTGTTGGGTATTGTCATCGCCCAATTGAAGAGTAAAACGTCACCAGATCAGATTGCTGACTTTATGTTGATATGAACCATTAAAATTGAGACAGTTTTCTTATCCTAGTCACCAATATAATTACTACAGTAATAGAGATATTTGAGTCGAGCTTCCTAGGCCAAAAGAAAGATTGTCATCCCTTAATTGATAACTTTAATTATAGTTCTCTATTTCATGTTAAAAGTTGTAGTATATGCGTAGCTTTTCTTTACATCATCTTGTTTGTATTTTGGATGGCTCTTGGGAGGCTCTCCTACAAATTTTAGAAACAAGTCTCCCTTTCATTTTACCTTTGGATCAATCAAATGTTACTAGAGGTGTTGATTCACTGCATTATACGTGCTATTGGGCTTTGTGAGATGCAACTACATTGACTTGGAGTCCACATAATTTTAGAGCTTCGTGCTTAGCTTACTTTATGTTTCTGCACTTTATGTAATGTTCAATATTTGTCATTCTTAACTTGAATTCTTGTAGACATGGAATTGAGTGTTCCTATGATCATAAATTCTTCTACTTTATTATTGTAATGATCTTATAGTATGGCGTGTAGTTAGCTTACGAGTGTTGTCTAGCAACTCAGGCCCTTTGACTGACAAGCGATGTGTCAACGGAACTATCATGTCAAAGGCAAGGCCACTTCAAGCCAAGGGATGTGCCAATTGAACTATCACGTCGCGGGCAAGGCAAATCCAAGCAATGGGAAAGAGCTCACTCAAGTCATGACAATCCGCCCTGACACGAGATTCCAAGTATACCTATCCAAGGAACCACTGCAAGTAAGGGCAGGAGCAGATGATCTTTGTTACTAATTAAAAGGACAGTTCCGTGCACAAATTCCCGCCAATGCGGAGTGCCGGGGTGCATTGCAAGAGGTTGTTTCCGCGACTCGAACTCATGATTCCAGGTCACACAACGACAACTTTACCACTGCATCAAGGCTCCCCATAATCTTTGTCACTGATTATCAAAGAAATTGAGTTTATTGTTTAGGCTCAAGGTTTGTCATTCTTGATGTATATTTTGTTGTGTTACTTTAAATGCATACCTTTAAACATTCAAATCACCTCAAGTGACAAGTGGAAGAGTGAAAAGGACATTTGAACTGATAGCATCATCATTCATGTTTTTTTATAATTAATAATCTTGTCAATAGACACAATGGTGGCTTATTTTTCCTGATCTACCATCACAATCATCCGAGCCACATTTATCCCAATTGTTTAGGATCAAGCACACAAATCTTATTCCTCTTTAACAAACTCCATGAAAGACTAATGCACTAGTAAACATTGAATCACTTTTCTTACATTAATTAGAATTTTCTTTAATCTTCTCAACGTGTTACATCTCCTACAGTCACCTTAACCAAACTAACTATAGATTGTCATCTTCCAATATGTTTGTATAATTTAAACAATTTTTTTCTCAGTTTATAATATCCTAGAGCTACACCTTGCTCCAGGATAAAATTTTTTATTTTAACCTTCCTAGTAAACCATTCATCCAGTTTCACTTAACACTAATCTAAAGAGAATGAAAATAATATGCCTTGGGTTTAACAGATGGCACTGATAGTTGTAAATGTGAAATCTGCACAACCAATTGAAGCTAAGAAAAATATCTGCATTGATGCAAACATAGAAGCAACAGAAAATTGAGAAGTGATGGAAAACCTGAACAAGAAGGGGAACTAAGTCCGGATCACTCATGCTTAAATCAATTCTCTCATCCATCCGCAACTTCCCTCCATTGAAACCAAAGAGCCTACAACAAAAATTGAAAAGTTGGAGAACATTATGAAATAAAATATAAAGTCCCATTGCAGCCATATGAAATCAAAATCACAACAGACAATTCTACAACTGATACACTATTGTTATTAAAAACTATGCTACTAGAAGTTAACTCGAAATTATACAACATCTAACCAAATTGTTAGAGCAAACTAAGAATAGCATATGAATGTTACAACAAAATTTCCTCTTCAGTCAGTTTCAGTTTGAGAACTGACTCCATCAGAAACTGGATGAGCAACATATGAGCAAAATGCATACTGTAAAACTAGAACCTAGAAAGTACTAGATAGTAAATATATCAGTTTACACAAGAAAAACACCAAAAGAACCTAGAAGATTTTTCTGCAAGAAATAAACCTACGTATCCATTATTCATCCTAATACATTTTTACAAAAAAACAGCATTGAAATGATATAATTAAAGAAAACATTCAGTAAAACTGAAGAACAATTTATCCTCTTATAAGGATCAAACAGCCTCAATCTATTTCAAAGAGTTTGTTTTTTCTTCTAAAAACATTCAAGTACAGCTGTTTATGATCATTTAATTTCTACAACTTAAGTTGGATTATTCAAACTTAAGCTCAGGTCAAGAGCTAAAAAGGTCAATCTGATGTCAACAAGATAAAAACTCTCAAATGATCATAACAATCTGATAAACATCCAATTATGAAAGAATGGAGTTTACAAGCTGATCATCTATACAAAAATATATATAAAAGCAGTGTTTAAAGTATTGCTTTGTATGTCTTGGTCTCTCAGAATGATAAATAGTGGGTCAATACAAGACCATGCCAACATGAGGTCAAATGAGTTTTAATCTTACAATCATCTTCAACTTGAGTTGTTTAGCTCCAAAAAGATAGCAATTAGAAAGGGGATCAAACAGAAATTTTAAAGTAACAGATGACAAAAAATTTACATACAACTAATTGTAAAAAACAGAACTAATAGCAGATCTTAAATCAAATTAATTAACTAAACAACAGAATTATAATTATTTAACTTTAAAACTAATAAATACAAGGTTTATAACAAAATAAATCAGTAACTTATAAAATCACATGCAATTAAGTTAAAATCACAAAACCTATGATAGATATAAAGTATAATTTTTAAATATATTATGGTTAATCAACTAATATTTGTGATTTTACATTTTAATTAAAAATTAAAATCAAAATACGTTTACTAACATTTCCCAAGAACACCCCATGCATATAAAAAAATCCTTTTAATTATATATTAATAATTCATGATAAATATAATTAATAGCATAACTATATTAACTACCCAACTCCATTCTTCCCCTTCCTCCTAAAATTTTATTTTTAATAAATTATAACTTTATGACTCTGACTTTGTAACTTGATTACCCAATCCCTTGTCCTTCCCAAAACGTTTTTTCCATAAGTTATAACTTTATAACATAAGAAATACACATTGCAAATACCAGTAATATATTAATAATTAATTACCCAACCCACCACCTTTGTTATGAAAACCATGGTTTAAAGTGCCGTGTCGAGCCGGGCGAAATGGGCGAAACATCTCGTTCCGCCTGGAGACTAACACAACATGACCTCAGCACCAAGCCCTGCGACAGCTGGGGAGGCGTCGTTGCAGCAGAGGGGTAATAAAATTTTTATTTATTTATTTATCTATTTCGTATCTTTTCCTTTTTTTTAAAAGATCATTTTTTGTATTGTTTATTTTTTAAATATTTATGTTAAATATTTAATTTTTTTAATTAATATATTTTATATTTCAAAAAAACCGAAACTATATCAACACGACACGATACGGTACCCAAATCATATCGTTCTGGTCCATGACCGAAACTTTGGCACAAGTCAAAATTTTAAACCTTTATGAAAATTACTTTTAATTAATTTCATATGTATAGCTTACCTTATCCTCCCCACCACAATTAATCACCTCCACCACTCAATTCCTGATTTCTCCCATCTAACTCATCTTTCTCCCCAATCTGGGACAAGCATCAATGGATGCTCATGATGAGTGACGCTGTGCCAGCTGTAAAACTCTCCCCTTTGCTTGCCCAATCTCTCAACATCTACTTTTCTGACTCCCACCACATCTTTCACAATGTCTCTGAATCAAATTCATGGATTAGTACCAACTGATACAAGGGGAGACAATATGAATTCTCTCCAGTACGATCAATATAAGCACCTAGCATAGTGCATTTGACTTGTGTTGAATTCTCTCCAGTACGATCAATATAAGCACCTAGCATAGTGCATTTGACTTGTGTCAACAATACCAAGTATTATGCCTAACCATTTCAGCCATGCCATCAGCACAGCCTGAAATTTCAACATTTGATATAGAGAAAACAATTGAAAGAGTTATTTGAAAGAAAAACAAACATGAGCTAAAAGAATGAATGAGAGACACCATAGACAGATGAAACTGGTTTCACTGAAAGAAAATTTTGGAAGTTGCATACTTGTCAACAGCTGTAAAGGGAGAAATATCTTCATCTTTTGCACTACTAAGAAGGCGCTGTCTTATATCATCATAATTGATTACCGACTGAGATATGCTCATGTACTGCAATTGATTTATTGCCATACGCATATCTCCACTCACTCTTTCTGCAAGTTCTTCGAGAGAAATCTATCATGTTGAAAAGCAAATGTAAAGAGAGACACGCTAAGGATCGTGCAAAATCAAATTTACAGAGAGCAGGTACAACCCAGTATTAGGTAGCAATATTATAAAACATTGAGGAACAATGGAGCATAAGCAAACCTTTCTGCACATAGTTTGCATCCCACTCCATCTTTAAATGGTTTCTTGCAACTTCTTTAGTATTAAGACAAATGAATTGTTAAAGAATACTAAAAACTACCTCATTAATTTGAAGGCCTTCAGCATCTGCAATTTGCTTCAACCTTTTAGCCATCTGTTAAAAAAAAAAAAGAAATCAAATACATATTAATACATGTAAGACCAGTGCTACAATTCTGAATGTTATTTGGCAGTGTCATGATTAATTTGACAATAGCTTGTGTACTTTTGGTTTTGTATCAGTATGTCAATAGCAAATGTACGTGCATGTACCTGTTGTTTGGTAGGTTTCCTGAAGTTGAGTGCCAAGCAATAATTGACAAGACTCTTTAGCTTTTGACTGTACCGATCATTGCAGATGCAAATGATAGGAATCTTGGAAATCTTTATGCTAGCAATAAGATCAGCCACTCCCCCTCTATCTCCAGCAGACATACCATCAACCTCATCCATGATTAACACAGATTTTGGTGGCTTTGACCTGTTATTTCAAACAAAAAACTTGTAGCAAGTGAAACTTTGTGTCTTTGTCTAAATATACCAATCTAAGACTCACCAGTCTAGGCCAGAATTCAAAGCCACATTGCTAACAAGTTCTTTTATAGAATTTGATGTATTACCACCAACTCCTTTAATGATTTTGGTGTCTGCCTTACCACGACTATCACTTGCATTAACCTGGGAAAGAAAATAGTAATAAAAATTAACATGAAAATATGGCAATTAGTCAAACTTAACCAGATTTTCTTAATTGCTATCAGAATTCTTTTTTCAGAATACAAGAAAGATAGTGCAAGCACCTCAACAGCCTGGAAACCAAGCATCTGACTAACTAACTTTGCAGTAGTGCTTTTACCAATTCCAGGTGATCCACTTAGAAGGACAGCTTTTTTAGATCCAGTGTCTGATAGTTTTTTTCCTTTTACCTTTTGACCAGCATGTAAAAATTGATCATCCCAGTGCATTAACCAGTCATGAAGTTGTTTAACCTGTAAATAATAAAAAAGTTCAAGGTTGTTGTACAAAAAAAATGTAGAAGACAGAACAAAAAAACACAAAGATCCATACAATTGACTGATTGCCAATGATGTCAGCTGGAACCTTCGGGCGATATTTATCAGTCCATGTCAAAGGACTCAGATCGCCAGATTTAGTTTTTCGTTTATCAGGATAGATGCACGGTTTAACAGTTTTTGCAACTTCTTTTCTTCCTAGAGCACTAGCTTGATCATCTGAGAAGTGATGAATGAATTCAGTTATATCATTTTAAGGAATAAAATTTTAACATCTTGCCACCAGAAGCAAAAAGTCATGTTTATAATCTCCTAAATGTTGCATAGCAACTAGAAAGAGATTTTTTAACCAAAAGAATTCAACTCAAATTCAAATATAAAATAGGTATCCAAAAGTTTTTGCAGATCAATCATGTGTGAGAGAACAGGTCTGATCTTTTCTAACTCACAAGATGTTCCAGAAGCAGAGAGACGATGTATACAAACAAGATATGATAACGATTATCCTGCGGGTTGAGGAGAATGATTTGTGGAGACAACACGAAGAGAAACCATTGTCCTCAAGGTTTTCAGAAAAGGAAATTTTTATTTAATAATAGAGGATAACCCCTTAAATAGACGCTTATATAGACCCAAAACCCTAAAATGCAAAAGGAAAGAAAAAAGCCTTATCAGAAAAAAATTCCTAACAAAAGGGAAAAAAAATCTAAACATACTAAAAATCCAAAATATCCTAAACGGACTCAATCCTAAAATTCCAAAGACAAAATTAATTCTAAAATAATAACAAAAATTATTCGGATTCTCATGTGTTAGTGGCAACACATTGACAAACTCTACTAACAGCTGAACTTCATCTTCTTTTACAGCCATTATCCTTAGCTCTGTTGCTTAAGAGTCACTTTCCATGTCTGTCTTAATCGTGGCAATTTTCTCCTCTGATCTTTGGATAGAAATTAAGAAATCAAGAGCTTTCATGTTCCACTTAGATACAAAATTTTCAATCACCATTTCAAATCTTGAAGGCATACGCGCTCATGTTTGGACTTCTCCACATTTCCTCATGACTTTCTTGATTCTTCATAATAGTCATCTTCAAGCTTGGGAATCCTCAACGTCTACTTGTTTACATAAGAATCTTTCTAGTGTTACATGTGCTTCTGTTGATACTTCATGCAGTGCTGAAGCCAAGCCTTACATTGCCTTGATAGCTTTGTCAGTTAAGTCATTAGCTTGTCATCGCCCCATCACTTATAGAAGTTGTAGTGTTCTCCAATGCTCTCTGCACATTGTATGGGCTGACTATGATTCCTTCAGCCTTCATTGCACTAATAAGAAGTGCAACACCTCCACATGCAGATGTTAATGCCATTGAAGTTCCATTCATAAACAAAGGCATCTACAGGGTCCATGTGGGCTGGTGCCACAGCTCTCCTAA
>JBBPFP010931403.1:0-28563 GCA_037974795.1 Kaempferia galanga | reverse complement strand
CTTCTCAAAAAGTGGTCTTTCCGCAGGTTTGTGATGTGATGGCACTTGGCATATGGAATGAAATTGGGCTTGTTTAATATACAGTTCATAAAGCATACACAGGCTAAAGCATTACGCAATTATGTGCATAAATGAATGAACCGGACCATGGGGGTAATACTGACAGTGATATATAGTCAAAACGCATAAAACATGTGAAATACTAGTACGATAGTCAAAATCTATGAAAACATCTAAAATACTAGTAAGATGCATCCCAAAAAATGAAGCATATACAGCAAACGGCTCTTCGTGATTTGCATGAATTTTTCATCATCCGATTCCTGAAGGTCAAGGTCTAGGAGGCAAAAAATGTGATAGTTTATACATGACTTTTGTACCGCTACAGAGACATTCCAAAAGAATTCCAATTGACGTCGTACACCTCATTGTTCACCAAATCCCTGCCCACGACCACCTCGACCTCGTCTAGCACGCGGCATTGCTCGAGTGCCCTATTAAGAACAGTATCGTTAGTAAATAAAAGTTTTTCTCCGTCAATAGATATATGAACGAGTCATGAAAAGAATGGAAAACAAACTCTGTGGCCAACAGCAGCCCAGCCTCGGCCTCTACTAGCTGATGTTTGGGTGGCAATTCCAGCTTGTCGCAGTTGAGCATTCTCCTTGGCTCTCTGAGCTATGGATATTGTCCTTCCTACCCTTGACTCATCTGTGTCTGCAGTGCTACTAGCAATTTGCTGCTGTGCCACTGCAGAGACCAAAGAGGAACTAGGTGAACCCTCACGTGCAGCAGAAGATGATGCAAGAGTATTCTGTGAACTATCAGGAGCAAACTGATCTTCATTGTTGTGGCTTGGAACCTCATCTGTAGCTTCGCCAACGCCACTTTGATCAGGTGACATGGTATCAACAGAGAATCCAGCTTCATCACCCAAACCAGCACCATCACTGGGAGTTGACTCACGCTGACCTTCCCCTAATCTGCCACCCTCTTGCTGCTCTTCAGGTTCATCAGGAAGCTCCCCCTCTTCCCTGTCATCCTCATCTGTAGGGGGTGGCTGTGACATTTCTTTTGCACCCTCATTCTTTACGCTGTCATCCAATAACTCACATGCTTCTTTTGAATTGTCAAGAAAGTCTTCTGGAACTGTATCCTCTTCACCTTGAATTTCATCTTTGTGAGTTGATTCATCCAAGGTGTTTTGCTGTTCCACTTGTTCTTCCCTAGCAAAAGAATCATCTTCCTCCATGGTATCGACAATCTCTTCGTTAGGCAATGCAGGAACCTGATCAGTTTCCATGTCCTCCAAAGGTGATGGCAACAAAGTTTCTGCTGGTTCAATATCCTCAGCAGATGACAAGATGGTTTTCTCATCAATAATATCTTGAGAGATATCTTGCAACATATCAGTGTCTTTTGACTTCTTTAGAGGTGGAGCAGCAGCAGCAGCATCAATTTCATCTTCTGTTGTTGAGACCGGCCGTTTGTGATTTGGTGGCACTGGCTGTGCCAAAGAAATCAAATCTTGTACTACATCAGAATCATTTTTTGTTGGCAGGGGCACAGCATCAGCGCCAACTTCATCTCTTGGGGGGACATCAACTTTTTGCTCTGACATTGAGGACAAACTTTTACTGGTAGAAGATATGGAATGCCCCACCAAAATGTCACCGGAAGGTTCAGGCTCATGAGATGCACCAGCTTTGTCATCTTCGGTCGGTGCAGAACCTTCCATTCCAGATGCACCGTTATCACCTTGAGGCACTTCAGGTGGCTCAAGACGGGGGCGGACTAACCTCCTCACAGGTATCTTTCGAGTTGCTGCAGATGTTGGTCTCCCAATGACAGGCCCTTTCTCCCTTTCCTCAGCAGATTTAACTGGAGAAGTCAAGGTCCTGGCCAGCTGAACAGGAACTTGTCGCACTATACAAGCAAATATAACAGATCACGAGCAGGTCTGAGAGAGAGAGAGATAAAACAGAACCAACAGCTACTAGTAGAATACCAGAAGCAGAGACAGATGCCTCAGAAGCAGATGTCTCTGTAACTGGGACAGAAGGATTTCCCAGCCCATCGTCAGCCATGGAACCGGAAGCATTTTCGAGCTGAGTAGCAGCCTGAATGTACTGATCATATTGTTCGTTCAATGTGGACTCGGAAGGGAGTTGTGAAGCAGTTGCTGCACCAGACTAGAATTTGGATGCTCAATTCAGAAATTCAGGGCGTAATATATGAATTCAAAATTCAGCAGATATATGATCTTTATGATCTAGGCAGAAAATGATACATCTTATGTACAGTAAATGAGACAGACATGGTTATCTAGTTGAATGCTGAATGGAAAAAAAAAAACATGAAAATTGTGTACCTTCAACACCTCAACAGCAAGTTTGTGCCTTGAAAGTTCCTCAGTTAAGGACTTCTTTTCCTGCAATTCATCATAAAAAGTATTCAGAGATAAACTTGAATAAAAGGGATGAGGTTTTGGAAAATGTAAGAAAAAAAATGTGAGAAAGCACCTTACTAACTCTCTGAATAACTTCAAATATTTTCCTCTCTGTGATCAGCCGTTTTTGTTTCTCTTTCTTGTTTTCGTCCCTCTCTCTTTCCAGTATTTTTTCTAACATCTGATTACAGAAAGTTAGAAAATATCAACATGAAGTCCCAATTTTTACAACATAATACAAACCTGTATCCTTGTGTCCTTTTCTTTTGTAGCTTGTTCAATCGATGTTTCACCTGGGGTTTTCCGGGCTATCAAAAGTTTGAGCAAATTAGTATACTGAAGCAATCAAGCAAAATATTGGAAATGTAGAATGAGTACCAGATTTAAACTCTTCTATCTCTTTTAGGAGTGTTTCTTTTTCCTGGTTCAGTTCCTCCTTCTCTTTTGTTATATTTTCATTTTTCTTCTGAAAAATAAGGATTTTACAACAGCGTGACTAAATTAAAGAATAAAGATACCATAGACAATAGGTGAAGTTCAGGAAGAACTCTAACAACCTTCAGAGCAGAGATAATTTTCTTTTGTTTTTCACATTCAATTTTGATATTTCCCTGAAGTTTACATAATAACATAGGATCAGTATGCACCCCAAATGCAGCCATGTATATGATGATGGACACTAAATGAAATTACTTCGAGTTGAACAGCATCATTAATTCTTCTCTCCTTTTCAGCTAAATCAAGCTCGCTTTTTGCAAGGTTTTCAGTCAATTTGGATATAATTTCTTGTTTGTCTGAAATCTCCATCTCAGATTTCTTCAGAACCACCTAGATAAAATAAAATAAAATAGAAGATAATACTGATGAGCTATAAACAATAAAATTCAGTGTGAACAGATCTACAGTTATCAAGATAGTCTGAATTAGAGATGACAATGCTACAAACAGGAAACATCAGGAACCGCCATTAAATGGAAACTGCAGCCATTAAAAATAAAAACAATAAAGATACAGAACTAGGAGATCTCTATCAATGCTTGCATATCATCACAACCAAGTAGTAAGAAAGGTTACAATGATTAAAAACAATCGGCAACAACAAACCATGCTGAGTGTCTGTATGGCTGGTACCAGATAAACATCAAATTTAATGACACTTGATACTACCCAAAACTGTACATTCCATGTCAGTTAAGTAAATCCCACTATACCAGGTGTTATAGACTGGTATTTTGAACCATAAGCAAATCATTTGATATCATAAAGATGAGAAAAGATATATCAGCACATTCTTAATTTGATCGCCTCCTGCTGGAAAATTTGTGCAGATTAGACTCTTATAAGACCAGTCATCAAAGCATTAATGTCTTAAGTTGAATGAAGCATTTGTAGCCATGAATTAGGTGTTAATTGAGTAGCTATTGGCCATCTCATATACTCTCCTACTCATATTGTGAGTGCTATTAAAAGGTACTCAGAGCATGAGGGTTAGAACCTGTCAGTTAGTAAACGATTCCTTTATGATGGATGTGCAATAGATTGACTACAAAATAAATGCTAAGTGAGGAAAATGCAAACATCATGTCAAATGACCATGCATTCGCACCACAATCCTTTACTCCAAAGTTCCTTTTTAAAAAGTATGCATATACAAACATGAAATGAGATAAAAAGGCCTTAAAATCTCATCAATTGACATTTGTTGAATTATTGTATGCAAATGTAGATAAGGTGAACTTGCCTTTGTTTGCTCAACTTCACTTCTCATCTTCTTATACTCCTCAGGATCAATATTTTTAGAATAATCAACCAACTGCATCATGAAGAGGAGAATTAAGAACAAATTTTAGTTGTTTGCTCATAACTGATGGCCAGGGAAATAGAGAACCTCAGCAATTCTATTATTTAGGTGGTCTATCTCAATTCTCAGCATGTTAACATCATTCTGGGAATATTCATACTGCAACTGCTTCTCTCTTAGAAGGTTTTCAAATGTTTCACTATCTACTCTGGCTTTTTGAGCTTCATCACGATATCTCTGTGCAAAAAAAAAAAAATAATGATTATATTTTAAGTTAAATATTTTTAACTACCAGAATTGCTTTTTTTTTTTTTTTTGAATAATCATGAATCTAAGAATTATATGCTGAAAACAATAGAGGTTTGAAATAAAGAAATTATATGCAGAATGCAAGCATATAATTAATGGTAACAAAAGTTTTTTTGAACCTGGCATTCCTCAAAATTGTGCTTATTCTCCTCACGAAGTTGCACATTACTTTCACGAAGCAAATTTATTTCTCTTATCTGCATGGAGTTAATAATACCAGTGAAACTGAGATTGAACACTGAGTAACCAATGTCGTCAATGCATCCACAAACAAAATAAGGGAACAAAAAATTTCAAGTCTAAAATTGTCACCTGAATCTGCAGAGCCTTAAATTCTTCATCATTAAACATAAGTGCTCTATCATTCTCACGTCTAGAGTGGAGAAGCTCTTTAGCTGCCTCAGAAGCCTTGAGAGCAGAATCAAGCTAAAAGGCAAATAATATGGCAATTTAATTCAATAAAATTGATGCTTATGAAGAGCAAAAAAGAAAAACTATATGTGCATGCTTAGTAGCATGCTTGTAATGGCTGATAAAGGACCTAAATAGAAGTGACACATCCTACAGGTTGATGACATGAAAAATCATCTGTCTCACAGTAGTTATTTGTTAAATGATAAAGCGAACGCTATCAAGTCTCGACGGAGGATTTCCTATAGGAAACTACAACTAGTGGCATGCAAAATCTTCATAAGTACCTCCTTGTAGAATAATAGAATCAAAATATGCAAACCTCTCATGGGAACTGCATGTTTTTCCATCATAACTATTCAATCGATTCTATTTAAAGGTTTTAATTCCTAAAGTGTTTCCCCACAAATAAAACCTCTTTCTATTAGTTTAATCTAATTATATTCTTATCAATTATCTACAAATAGCATACACGAAGGACTATCTTCAATTGACGAGTTCATTTAGTACAAGTATGAAGTAACTTAGAGGCAGAAACCTGAGTTAGGGACCCACCTTTTCCCTCGTTTCCTTGGGAATAAATGAAAGGGAGGAAGAAAACAATAGGAAATATTTTCCTAGTTTTGGCTCAAATTATTTTCACCAATATGGAGCAGAAAGTGCAAATTTCATACAAGCATAGGAACTTAGAATAGAACCTTGGAGGAGTCTATAATTGAAGGAAAATCATGTCATACTGCTAATAGTTTTCACACTAATAAATACAATATCATATATTCCTTTCATCACACCAATATAGTTACTGGATATTCTACTCTTTCAAAGAATGTTTGGTGGATCCACACAAACTTGAAAAAAAATGTTCCATCTTCAATAGATATTAGAAACCACATTATATTTCAAAGAATTCATCTTTAGAAGAAAACTGCAATAAGAAAACATTACTTGAAGGTTCAGCCAAACTACAAAAGGTAACTTACCTGAGCTTGAAGTCGTGACTTTTCCTGCTTTAACAAAGTTATCTCTGTCTCTGCCTGCATATTTCTGTCAGTAATGACAAGCACAAAATATTACCAGGCACGTTTGAGAAACATCCACTTACTATTTCTTTTGAGCGGCGAAGATACGTGATAACATTATGCAAGTCACTCTCAGCTTTCAAATCCACAGATTGGGAGGAAAGTCCAGAAGAATTGCGTTCTTTTTCAGCAAATCTGATGTGGAGAGACTCCAGCTGACTATGCAATATTTTATTCTAAAACACAGGAAAAACCACATTAACACCAACAGAAATTACAACAAGATGAAGGCCTGCCAAGCCAAAAATCAGTTGCAATTCTTTTTTTATTTGTCTCCAAAAAGTATCTTAAATAACAAAAACATACTTGTTCATTCAATTCATTGTATTTCTTTTCAGCTTCATCCTTCATAGCATTTAATGTTGCCTTATCATTTTCCCAAGATGACTTTAGGATCTCCTGAAAACACAAAAAGGAATGGCATATGTAGGTTCATGGACTAAGTGGGCAACCAGTAAAGTATTAACACAGGAACAAGTACACTAGATTTTCTTGCATTCGACTAATGGATTTATCAAGAAAATCATCAAAATCCTCTAGTTGTCTTGATGAAATTGCACGTCTGATAAATAGGAAAAAAAACATATGCAATCAATATCAATCATTTGCAACCCATCAAAAAACTTGTATGAATACATATACTGCTTATTTAAATCATAGTTCTTCAAAATTGGCTGGTCATGATTCAACTCATCCAAGTGAAACTAGGATTGGCCAGGCCAAACAATATTTCAACTGAGATGGGATAGCCACTGAAACTCCACATGAGGCTTGTAATAAAAGCAAATCACCAACAATCTTTAACAGCTACCAAGGATTCTGGTGCAGAATCCCATGTAAAAAGCACCTCTTTTGTTCTAACCACCAAATCCATTCTAGTTAATTCATCATTTGGTAGCTAAGCGAATCTCAACAAGCACTAGAGAACATAGTCCATAATATTCATCATATCCATATGCTCATGATTCCTTTACATAGACACAGTCTGCTATTGTAAACATTGAGTTGGTCCAAATTCAAAAACTTTAGGCAAGTCAGTTAAACTAACAGAGAAATTGGCAGACATGTAATGGGCCCACCATAAGCATCTATGACTTTATACTGGATCCACTACATGAAGTTCAAGTTTGTAACAGTAATGTAAAAAATACATCAAGATATCAAGAGACAGTTCAGTTAAATATACTGGCAGAATTTCAATATTTTTCCTCATGCTTTCCTAAGAAATTCCACCTACATTCAGTACATGCCCACATGATTAATTAGCATCGACCTAAATTTTTACAAATCTAATGAGCTGAAAAGTATATATGAATCTAACACAAACCAAGCAAAACACATAAAGAGAATGAAGAATGCAGAAAACTATAAAAGGCATGACCTGCAGATAAAAAAACATGAAAACAAACAAGTTTTTGAAGTATTAAAAGCAAATGAAATAAAATCAATGGCAAATATTGAAGGGCAAAAATGTATACATTTTCACTTTTCTGCATATCTGAAACCTCTTTCAATTTTGCGATTTCACATTGCATCAAAGACAACTCATTAGATGTTTTAGTCAACTCCTGAATTGTCTCAGATTGAAGAATAACCTGTAATCATCACCAAAAATAATAATAATAATAAACAAAACCTACAGGTTATAGCAAGGGGGAAAAGGAAAATGGCAGCAGTTGTAAGTAAAACTTTTGAAATTCAAAAGAATTAACAAAGTTTAACTGAATATTTTTAGAACAATTCACAATAGAACTAAAAGAAAATCAGAGAAAAATGAAGTAAAAGAATTTAGCTGATTCTCATAGTTATCCTTTTACCTGTCTTTCATAGTTGTGCTGGGCGGTTCGCCAACGTTCATGTTCCCTGTCTAGATCTCCTTTTAAAGAAGATAGTTGTGTTTCCAGCGCATCTATTTGAGTCCTACAAAGATATTGGATAAACAATATGAGCATTTATGGAAAATGGATAAGAACTATATACAATGAAGTAGGCAAAATGACAGCATACACTTTTTGAGCAATTTCCGCCCTAAGATCAGAAGTTTCAGCAAAAAGAGCTGAGATTTCCCTATCTTTCATTTCAGTAAGAGAGAGAATCTCTTCACACTTCAATACATATTTTTTCTCAAGCTCAGATACCTTCTCCTTGAGAGAAGAAACTTCATCATCTAATGCCTTTTTCACACTTTCTGCCTATAGCCATCAAACCAAAGCATAAAACTCTCAATGTTAAATAATCTCATAACATAATTTGAAAGATCAGAGTTCTTATCAATCGGCTTAAAAAAACACTAAACCACCTCAATTTTGTATGCCTCATATGCAGATTCAATTTGCTTCAAAGCGATTTCGTTTGTGTGCGCTATTTCTTTGTACTGTTCACAAAGGCAAGCCCAAGAATTTGAAGATTAAGAGAAACTACCATGATAATGAATAATACTGTGCCGCCCAGTACCTGAATCATATAATCCTTGTTTGCGCGTGCCTCCTCCCTCAATCTTTCTAATTCCTCTCTGACTCTCCCAATGTCTCCAGTATCCTATTAGAATCATCAAAAGAAATTGCATTGACATAAGTAATTGTTAGCCCCAAAGTTCTACGCATTAACATAGCTTGAGAGCGACAAATATGTTTAACAAACACCTGAATCCCAAGTGATAAAAATAATATACTATTTGTATCAACTTGCAAACACTAAGAATCCTGTGCTAACATAAAACATGGAAGAATGCCAACTATACACACCAGATTCTATGAAGCCCTCAAAGAATTACAAAGGGGAAACAAAACAAGAATTCTAACGAAGTTGCAGAACTCTATCATGAGTACAAATATATCACATACTAGTCGACAAAGTTTTAAAAAACTAGAGCAAAATTATCATCTGTAGTAGCAAGAAATACAACAACAACCAAGACTTATCCTACTAGGTGGGGTTAGCTATATAGATCCTTTTATACCATTGAGGTCTATCTCCTACTATATCATGATTTACACTTAAATAAATTTTTTCTTGTCTTATTGTTGCTAACCAAGTCTTTTTTGATCTTTCTCTTCCTCGTTTGATATGCGTGTTTATCATAGTTTTACATCATCTAACTGGAGCATTTATTAGCCGTCTAAGTACATGTCCGTACCATCTTAAACGTGTCTTTCAAAGTTTTCCCTCAATTGCATCTCTGGCTTTCTCTATAATGCTCTCATTTCTTATTTTGTTCATTCTTGTATGTCCACACATCTATCTTAACATCCTCATCTCTGCAACTCTCATCTTCTGCTAAGTGCTCAAGTCATAGCCCAATATTCAGCTACATATAACATAGCAGGTCTAACTACAGTTTTGTGAAATTTTCACTTTAAGTTTTAGAAGTACTTTCTAATCACATAAAACACCCGACACTTTCCTCCATTTTAACCCTCCTACTTATATTCTATGTGAGATATATCTATCAATCCCTCCAACATTTTACAAAAATGATCCTAAATATTTAAAGCTCTCAGTTCCAAGCAACTCGTCATCTCCTATTCTAACAATTGTCTCATTACATCTTATATTGTTAAACTTAAATTTTATATATTCTATCTTTATTCTACTAAGCCTAAAGCTTTTCTCTTCTAGTGTCTCCTATTAAGATTCTAGTTTAACATTTACTTCATCATGTGTTTCATCTACCAAAACAATATCATCTACAAACAACATGCATCATGATATTGTGTCTTGAATGTGTGCAATGAGTTCATTCATAATTAGTGAAAAAGATAGGGATTTAGAGTTGATCCTTGATGTAACCCTATCTTTATTGGAAATGCTTCAGTTACTCTGCCTGAAGCCTCCCCCTTTCTCGAATTCTTCATATAATTTCTCTTGGGACTCTATCATAAGCTTTTTCTAAATCAATAAAAATCTTGTGTAGATCGTGTTTTTGCTACCGATATTTTTCAATCGTCTACCGAGGTAAACAACCAAGAAGCAGCACATACCTCATTTGGAGAAAACACTCGATGCTCATGTATGTTATCCCCCTTGCCATCCTGTAAAATTGCATGTATGATATAAATAGTACATATACAATTCAAAGTAAAAAATTACAGAAATAATTAAAACTATCTGATGCAAATTACGAATTTATTCATCTTATAAATTTTAAAATTGTAGACGATTTAGGTAACCATCCTATTTTGAGTGTCAAAAAGTTATCTATCTTTTAATTTAGAAAGACATTAGGAATTTGGATTTTTTTTTTTTTTAGTTTGATAGGATTTTATGTTTCCGAGTTGTACTTAATTTATTTGTTAAGTAATTTGAGTCTTCTATAAGTGAACCTATATTACCCTATTTGTTTAATTTTGTTTTCAATTTTAAGTGGGTTTGAACCTTCAAAAGGACCCAACTCTCACTTTATAATTTATCTTAGAATAAATAATATTTTAATTGATACATTTATAGTTGTGAAAAATCTGGTGTTCCGTGTTCATCTTCCCACAATCTATAGTGCATAGATTGGTATCTGAGTTGTAACTTAATGGTTCAGTTAGATACCTCCTCTACTTCCTTGCTCTACTATGCATTACAATTCTTCATCATCTAATCTAATCTACTCCCAACGACTATCAAACCAACTCTATTAGTTGAAATGGAGGAGAACGTCCAATGTTCTTTGTGATAGTAAAATACTTCTAAAGCTTAAAGACAAGTTCTACAAAACGTCAGTTAAACATACTATATAGAGTTAAATATTGAAAATATAAAGCTAGTACACAAGGAGAAGACAAGAGTCATAAAGATGGGGATGTTAAGATGGGTCTGCAAATATACAAGGATAGATAGAATAAGAATGAGGACATTAGAGAGAAAATAGGAGTTACACATATTGAGGGAAAACATCGAGAGACATTCAAGATGGTATGAACATGTACTTAGCATACTAATAAATGCACTAGCTAGGTGATGTAAAACTATGACAAATACACATTAATCAAGGAATAGGGACACTAAAAACAACTTAATTAGCAATGATAAAATAAGATAACATGCATTTAAATACAAAGCATGATATAGTAGGGACCAAGCCTAATGGCGTAAGAAAATCCATATAGTTAACCCCACTTCATGGGATAAAGGCTTTGTTGTTGTTTATCCTCTTGCACAATAAATTCTTGCTCCACCCACTGATGTACCAACGCCCATATTTGGACATTAATCTAGCAAAATAGATGGACCATGCCTACACATGCTCCCTCCTATTGGCAAGCTAACAAATACCAACAAAGGCACATACAACGCCTTGTTCGAACTATGACAGTGCCTCTTCAATGACTCATCATTGTTGGTATTCACCCACCGCTGCCACTATTCTCGCCGCTAACCCACCTCACCACTCATGTCTTTGTTTGAGAATAAGTCAAGCTTAAAGAGTGCTACCACAATCGCCTCATCTCCAGACAAAGCCACCCTCGTGTTTTATCCTTCCAATCTTCATCCTACTTCTACCTCCAATATGTTCGCATTCCGCCTTCCCCACCCCACAACAACACTCAAATGTGCAAGCCATACAATCCTATTGAAGAAGAACGATAATAAAGTGTTGCAAACCATGATATAGTCGTTACCTCTACATGAGACAACAAGAGAAGAGAGAAAAAAGTGAGCAGAGACATGAGAGTCAAAAGTTGTGGGCTCTACATGAGTTCCAATCTAAAAATTTAGAATCCAACGTATAGAAACAAGATACGAGAATTTAATTGCAACAACTAAATTACAAAATCTTGATCGTCCCCTTAGCAGATTATGATCAGACTAAACTTGTATCATCCAATATAAACACACCTCTTCGAATATCCTTTGTTTATTTAGTTGTAAGTTTGAATTATTTGCATTTAATTAATTTTTATAATAAACTTTTTAATATCACTCTTCATTAGAAACCGAACTAAAAATATTATCAAGTCCCTAATTTATAAGCATACTAAAAGTAAGGTTTTAGGCTTGGTAGAGTAAAGACAAAATATATAGAATATGTGTTTAAAATTAATAGGCTTAGCAAAGACGTAATAAGATAAACTAAAATTATACATGACACAAATATCGATTATTATAAAGTACCAAATGATACTCGTAAATTATCTTCTATTCATGAATTTAAAATATCTAATTTATACTAGTTTAATTCATGGTGAAGAAATTTGATTTTAATGTTTGTTTATTCAAGTTATCAACTTGTTTAAGCACTAGTTTAATTTTCAAATGGGAGAATGCACTAATTTGCTAATAAAATTTCATAATTTTTCTTTGTTATTAACTATCACATAGGTTGGCTTTGCTTTTGCAGATTCATCACAACATTGCCACTTATACTCCTTGCTATTGTGAACATTGGCATTGTCATCGCCTTCCAACAAGCTAAGATGTTTCCTTGTTCATTTGAAAGGGTATAACCAAAAGGAAGAAAACAAAGTCAAAGCCCAAGAGCATAAATAAACTAAAAATACTTTTACCCCTGGCTTAGAAGATGCTATTATTGTTGGTTACATTGGCGTGGAAAACTTAATAAAAAATGATCACAACTCCTCTGGTGTCTATTTCATGGAATGTCTTTAATTTGGAAAGAATTTTAGGAACTTTAATTATTTTTCGAGTTTAGTAGGATTTTATATTTTCAAATTATAATCAATCTATTTCCTAAGTTCTTCAAGTCCTTTTAAGTAAGTGGATATTTTTTACCCCTTTGTTTTTTCCAGCATTAGATGGATTTGAGCCTTTAAAAAGACTTCAACTCACCTTTGTAATTTATTTTTGAATCAATGAAATTTTTTATAAATTTATCATTGTGAGAGATAGTGCTTGGGTTATCTTTCCTCATACTAGCGCAGCATCATTGCCATTTCAGAAAAATCCTCAACAAATTGGTTAATTTGATAAGGTATTTCAGTTCAGTGCAATTATGACTAAGGAACGGCACTGCTATTTGTGGACCAGTGAACCAAGTTACAAGTTTGTTCAGGCAGGCAATCTATAGTGTCGACATAAAAACAGGGTTATGCTGTGGCCTCGTTGAGCATGTTAATCTGAAACACTTACTGAAGGAGGTTGTGCTACAGCTTTCGACTTTACTCCAAATCAAGATATACTAAATTGTATCCATGTTTAGAGTATTTTTACAGCAATAATCATCCAAACATTTATCAGTTAGATGTTGACACTTGGCAAAGTCCAACATTAAGTAGTAGGTTTTGAATTTATGGTTTATTAATCCATTTATTTGATTAAAAAACAATAGTACAGTCACCCACAAATGATAATGTCAAACCCTTAGCATTTCCATACCAAATGTGTACCAGATCATCATCTCTAAAATTGAAATGCAAATGATAAAATAATAACTGAAGCTCCTGCCTGTGTGACCAAGCAAATTTGACTTACTGCATAAATAGGATACAAAGACGTGTACCTTTTCTTCAGCAGTCTTCATCCTTGATTCAAACTCGGAGCATCGAGCCTATGATGATGGCATGAAAATTCATTTAGGCAGTGGAGCAAAAAACAAGGAAAATATCTAAACTATATAAAATGAAAACCTCAGCTACTGCAGCTCTAGATTCAGCAGAAGCAACAGCCCCCCAAGCATCAGCTAATTCTTTCTTCATTTCTTGAAATTGTTTTATTGAAGTCTCCAGTATATTTTCCTTGTCATTTGTTAATACACGAAGACGATCCCGTTCTTCTTGAAGTTCGCTCTTAGCTTCTGCCCACTCTCTCTAACCAGATGAAATTTGATGTCAACAAGATAAGAATTATAACTATACAAGGCACAACAAAAAAACATTAAATCCAAAATTCAATGCTAAGGAAAATGTATCCAGTATATCTAGAGAGAAAGAGAGAGAGAGAAGGGGGGCATAATTACACCAATGAGCTTTGAACAACAGCAAATGAGAAGTTGCATTCAAAAAAAAAAAAAGACATATGCTATCATAAATGAGATTGGCATGTTCTGACATCTTGAATCCAAACAATTTTAAAACTAAGGTAAAGTATAACAGAACTTAGAAATATACACTCATGATGGTTTTCGGAACATATCAAAATTAAGTTAGCATTCATAGAAAGCACAACTCACCTTCCATGCAATTCTCATGGAAGCAGAGTTACCAAATTAAGCCATAAGCTAAGAGAATGCAATTCACCATACCTCTACCCGTTTTGAGTATTCCTCCAGCTTTTTCATTCCGATGGCTCTTGAATTCTGCATTATAAGGAAATGGATACCATATGTAACAATGTGAAGTCCTAAAAAACAAGATCAAAGAGACAGCTGAAGGGACTCATACCTCCCGAACCTCTTCTGAACTTTGAATTGTGTCTAGGCTAGCCTGCATTAAAAAAAAATATGTCAGAATTCACAGAATAAACTGCCGCATATCAAACTTGTGCCACAATAGTTCGAGTAAAATCTCCCGTGAAAAAAAAAAGGCAGGCACAAAAGGAAATGCCCAGCTGAGAAAGCCAGGCAAAACAACAATCATACCAGTCCTATACAGGGGATTATTACTCATTTTTGTACTTGCTGTTTTATTTTCCAAATATTTCTTCAATTGAGAGACAGAATAGTAGGAATTCTCTTATCCCATTCATAAAGATACCATCCTCATAACTATTCATGGCTGATTTTGTCTATAGAAAAAAATGTGGAGGAAAGTAGGACAAATGGCTGATACTACTGGAAGGATTCCTCTTAACTATCGAAGGGTGTTGCTCTCAGTTTCTGTTTGATCCCTGATAAAGAAAATCTTGGTTATCACTTCCCTTGTGATAGACGCTGAAGGGAGGGCATGTCAAGTATCATATTCTAGATATACAATTCCATTTCGATAGTTATTTTTCATTTCATTTGGAAAACACAATCAGATGTTTCAGGTACTAAGTGATCAAGAAATAGTAACACATATTACAAAAGGAAACTTTGAGCAATGATCCATTACTATTAACGGATGGCTTTGAGATTTTTTATGGGCCCAAGCATATCAGGTAATTTAGTTTTTATGGTTCTTCATTGTCTGCATATGGTCTTTTTTTTCTTGGGTGCTCACTTTGTATGGCCTTTCAGTTTAATGTTTCTATTCAAAGGGCATGGTTATTAGCGAGAACTCATTGGATCCATCATTTGGTCCCATAATAGATTGAACGTTGCTCCTACTATTCGGCCAAGAGCTTTGAGCATTATATAAGGATGTGCTATAGGAGTAACCCTTGTGGGTGCAATTGCCACATGGGCATTATTCTTAGCAATAATTATTGCAGTAGGATAATGGCTAAAAGGATTTGAAATGCATTATGGCATTAAGATGTCCAAGGTTTAGCCAAGGCTTAGCTCAGGACCCCACTACTAGTCGTATTTGGTTTGTATGGCTACCGCACATGACTTTGAGTCATGATGATATTACTGAGGAACCATTTTACTTCTCACTTTAGACGGTTAGCAATAATCTTTCCGTGGGCGTCCAGATAAATTTTGAGTCATGGATACAAGACCCATTACATTTAAGACCCATTGCTCATGCAATTTGGGAATCAGAAGCTTTTACTTGAGGAGGTGCTACAGTTCCAGTGAACATACATATTCCGATGAAAGGCTAGCAGTTGTGGCTAGAGAATAGAGTCACCTGAAGACGATGCAGTCTCTCTGATAAATTGCGAATTTCATCTAATGCTCTCTTCTCCGAGTTGCTAATTATCTCTTTTTCATGCTTCAGAATGGACACCTGAATGAAAGGTACACTGAATTAATGCAATCAGACCTAAACAAATAATCATAAGCAACCGATCCAACCTCCATGGATAGTTTTCTTGCATTCTCCTCAGCTTCTTGTACAGAATTAGAAGATTCTCGAAGCCTCTTTTGGAAATCAACCACTAGCTGAGTTAATTCCAAATTTCTAGTTGAGCCAACATTAGCCTCATTCCTCTGCATAGATTTGGCAGTCAAATCGATTGGAAATATATATGTGGATGGAGCAAAGTATAGAAACAACTTCCAAAACCAAAATGATATCAAGGGAGAAATGTGAGCAAAAACAACACACAAAAAGGATGGTAACTCCTATTTAGTACAATCGAGTATATCACCAAACTAGTTCATAAAACTATAGTATATCCTAACTTCATATTAATCTAAATGCTGGAATATATTTTCCTTTAGACAAGTAATTTCATTCATATGATTCATGTGTAATATAGCAAAACATTTTCAAGAAGTTCTATGTAAAATCTTCAACCTAAGTTCCAAGTCAAGAAGAAAAAGGATGAGGATTGAGTTAGACCTAGATAACCAGTGTTAAGATTGTCTAAACCTATAGCTTACCCAAAATAGTTGGGATAAACATGGCTCAATGCTGATGATGGTGTCAACAAGAAATTGCATTTCTTCAAATGGCTACTCTGTTCACCTTCTCGTTGTAAATATATTAAACAGCATGGTGCAGTCTCACCAACAAATGGAGCTTTGAGTTTTGGCAAGCATGTGAAACCTTAATTGGGAGAGATTTTGACACCCAAATTTAGTCTCACAAGCAGGGCATGTAACTCTTAGGCTAATGAAGTGCCTTTATAGGATTAGATCAGTGCACTATTATTAATTTAGACTTAAGACATAAGGATTTTGGACCATTTGTTGGGCCTAACATGTTAAAGGGTTAATTTTTACTGCATGCTAAGTCAATGCATTAGTGCCTTGCACTTGGGTACACAATGGAGGTCAGCCCCTTGAGTTTGAAAGACCTAACATGATCAAGCGGATTCTAAAAAATTACCAGTTTCACTGTAATTACACTGTCAGAAAATGACACAGAAGATTGACATGGTAGAGAATGACAATTTCCCATTCTTTGCAAATGTTGCAAGTATGTGGATGAGAACAGTGCAAACCACAATGAGATGAACATATGTAGAGAAGTTACATAATCAACGCTTTAGCATTTATTAGCATTAGAGACAACACTAATGCTTCCAGGGCCTATTAAATTGAAGTAGACCATAGGAGGTCAATGTGAATGTGTGACAAGGAATACAATGAATGGTTCATGAAACAAATATTTTATGACACTGGTTTTAGGAAAAAGGTACCTGGCGTTCAATTTCTTTTTTCAAATCATCGAGCTGATCTTTAGCAAAGATAGCTTCCAGAGCCATCTTATCGCGTTCTGATCGCAATAATGCAACTTCACTCCTTTATGGAAAAAGGAAAACAAGCAGAACAAGGTTTTAAAAAACCACCAACATAAGCGAGAAACAATAGCAATTAGTCAACACCAAACAGTGTGTTTACAGTCTTTATTTATGAGAATAAAATGTTCATTGTTTTGACAGTACTGCAATAGAAACATTATTTTCCAAGGTGGAAATAACCAGTTAAAGAAACCCAAATAGCAGATGGAGTGACATGTACTTCAAACCCTTGCAATGTTGGAAAGCCTGAAGTTTGCAAGCATATATCAAATGAAGAGGAAAATTATGAATCGATACTTGTTGAGTTTAACTTAATACAAGGTTATACGCAAGTGAAACATCTTCACAAAAATATCTAGAGATATTTTACAGAATGGAAAAGCATACATCATAGCCAGGTCCTCCTCAAGATCAACAATACCTGAACTTTGCCAAGTCCTCCTCAAGATTCTTAGCACGTTCTGCAATTTGCTCATATGCCTTTTTCGAAACATCCTGCTCAGATAGGAAGAAAGAACATGAATGGATCAATGGCAAGCATCATAAATGGAGAGGATTTAGTCAGAGAATAGATCCATAAAATATACCTGAGAACCCTCAAATAGAAGCATAAGATCCTTCTTTCCATCTTCTACAAAATATGCATACAAAATTGTCAGAATGTTCGATAAGGTAACTTTTATGAAGGCAGGCCTATGATATTTTATCTCCAGGCAAAACAATATCTAGGAGCTTACAAGATTCACATGATAAAATAACAAAGTATTACTAGATGAAACAACAACAATAATCATAGGTTGGTTCCCACCATACATGTGGCTGCCTTTGTTGCACAAGGTACTAACCTTAGGCCATGACATCATTTTAAAAAATCTCTTAATAAAGTTGGCCAATAGATTATGAGCCCAAAAACATGGCTCAGGTCAATCCATAATCCATGGATTGGTCAATTTAATAGATTATACTGCATAGCCAAGTTTCATTGTGAATTTATACCAAAGAAAAAGACAGTGTGCTTCTTCAACTATTAATATAAGGTGTATTCCATGCAAATAAGAACTCACTTACAAACTTACTGGTCCATGGTAAGACATATAATGATACACAAGACAGATAATAGTGCTGCCAACAAGCTTCAAACGCTTTGAAGTATGAACAGAGCAGATAAGAGCTCTGATGATCTCTTAAAATGAATTTTAGCACTCATACAAGTAACCAAGATGAGCAAATCTAAAGAATGTAAGGTAACAAGTTACCAAGAGATTCAAAAATTAGCACTCAGATAACAGAGTAGCTAAGGATGATCCTAACAGAGTAGCTAAGGGCTCTGGTGAACTCCTGAAGTAAACTTTAGCACTCAGATAACTATTATTTTGGCAAAAAAAAAAATAATCAAGATGAGCAAATTGGAAAAATTAAGTTGACGATTGTCAAAAAAATTAAATCATGATTTAATAAAACACTTCCAAGGGTCATCCTAACAGAAACTAAGCAGCAGATATAATGCACAAGGATGATCAGAGTTCACACGTCTACCCACTAATAGGCAAAGAATTTGGTTCCATGTAAATAACCTAAGCCATCAAGGAGACAAGAGAGTAATGGAAATCAAGAGTTCACTATTAAAGACAGTTCTAGTAAATTCAATATAAATAAAGAGCAACCTTCAAGTTTTCCAGAGCTTGCATTGGTAGATGTGTGCATCTTCCGCTCTTCTTCATACAATCTTCTATACATAGCAACCTACACGAGCAACAGGAAGGACTTTACCAAAGATGTCTTAATGTTGAATGTTGAGCGATTTATATATTCTTTTCCTTGTGCAAGTATGAACAAAGTACCATGCGAAAGACTTACAGAACCATGAAGAGATTCAATCATCTGATTCTGTTCATCAGACCTTTTAAGCACCGCTTCAACCTTACTTGTTGCCTCAGCAGTGATCTTTTGGAGCTGGAATTCGAATGTATCCTTAAAAAGAAAAGATGAATTAAGTAAATAAAATGCTGTAACTGAACAAGTTGAGGAAATAAACGAGCTCTTAAATGCAAATAAAAGAACCTGGGCATCTGCTGAACTGTAAATTTAAGTTTACCTTTAGATCTACTTCCTTATTTTCTATCTCAGTGGAAAGGCTAAGCACTTGACCACGAAGTTGGACATTTTGCTCTACTAGTCCATGTATGTCCTTAAAAGAAATCTGTTTCAATTTGGCAATATACAAATATGTTAAATCGAAAGACCTCATTATCTAATAAGATGTTGTGCCTTCGCAAAAGATATATAAAAAAATCACAAGATTTAAGGTTGTTGGAAAGCTGACATACTGGGTATTCAGAAGTTAACCTTCCAACATCAGGATTGTCAATGTTGACCGAGCTTATAAGAGTATTGTCAGCATAAAACGAAGTAACACCACAGCGAACTTGTATATCTTGGCATTCTTTCAAGAGTATTGTTACCTAAAACAATCATTGAATGCCAAAAAAAGTATATATTTCTCCAAAAGGAAATAATTATATTTGCTCACATCTTCATAAACAGAGAACATTAAGATTAAAAACCAAGAAGAAACCTTAAAAATTAAATCATGAAAGATGAGAGATGAAGAAACCTGCTTCTCAAGATCAGTTATTTGCTTCTGTGCAATTAAATTATCACGCTCGTGCTTTCTCAACTCAGCCTAAAGAAAAGAATAGAATATTAAAACAAACACAGAGTATCAAATACAGTTTCATAATAAAAGAACAGCACACCTTCAAATTCCTTATTGTATTCTCAAAGTTATCATAGTCTATCAATGACTGCTGCAGCTTTTGATTCATCAAATTGTAGGCTTCAATCATCCTCCCGTGTTCAGCTGCCAGAAGCCATATATTTTCTCTCTTAAGCGATATGTGCAACAACCATAAATTTAAGATACAGAGACGGCATGGCTTTGAAGCATATAACTCAAACTGGCACTAATATACCATGCATTTTAAAGCTTACGTATATCAAGAAATGTTCATGTGCTTCAGAAACCAACAAGAATATACTGAACTGTGATGCTGAAGTATGGCTTGCTGTACAAGAACCACCCTACTCCAGTGTGTGCAGTGCTTCTATGGTCATGTAATACTACCTACCTAAATAGAAGGTAAATGCACTTATATACTTGGAAATATGTAAAATCTGATAGAAGAGTTAAGATGAAGGCAACCTAATGTGGGTCCTGCGATTAATCAAAAAACAGTCAACTAATATTCTATAAAATAAAAGATTATCAAGTGAAAAACTTCGCCACCAGAAACTTTCCAAATCAAGCATGGTTGTGAGGGAGGAAAACCAGAAATATTCTTCTTTCATTTACTTCTTTTAACTCAAGAACAACACTTAACACCTTCAACACTCTTTCTTGCGTTTCTAATGGAAGAAACAATATAATATACTACTAGGAGTCTAGGACCGAAATGGGATAAGGTCCTGATGAAAATTGTTCGAGTTCATTGCATATCCATTGAAAAACAAACAAAATGATGCAAATTCATAGAGACACACCATATAAACAGAGAAGCAGAAGAAGAAGAAGAAGAAGAAGAAGAAGAAGAAACACCTATACATGCTAAGTTTCAAAAATCAGTTCCAATAAAGAAAGTTCCACCACATACAAATGCAACCAAAAAACCCACAAAAAACAAAATGAATCAGATTTGTCAATGCTGATTGCAAAAGTAGAAAAGAAAATATACCAAATATAAATTTCAAAGAAAAATTATCTAAATTTGGCAACATAGACACCTACCCCGTTCATCTAAAATCATTTCAGCCTTTGCTTCTATTTCATGAAGAACCTGCAAGATCAAGGAAAAAAAACAGAATATGAGTCTACGGTCCTAATACAAAAGGATAAGGAAAAATAGGAATGCAGCCATCTTCAAAAAACATGGAATGTCATAAACAATTAAATGATTAACAATATTATAGTTGAAAGAATTACCTAAAACTTTAAAAAGAATAGTCAGAATGCATTAAAAATATCCAAAAATTCAAACAAAAATAGAAGAGAAATCACCTGAGAATATGGCTACAGTTAGACAATCTAGACAAGGGATATCCCAAGTTCATGAGCAAATGATATAGGCCACACCAGTAGCATGCTAGAGTGATCAAAATATTAAGTGTTAATGCTCCCAAAAGTCAGAAGTTAGGGAACCGTTACAGACCAGAGAAAATCATTGTTTTTAATAGAAGTGAAGGGGTAAAATGTTAAGCCCTAGAGAAAGCTACATTCAAGAAAGGAAAAAACAATCTAGGTATTCTTGAGTTGGATCATGAGATCAGTTATCATTTTTTGTATATTCTCAGAGAAACTTCTAGAACAACTTGTCCAAATTGAAGCACGTAGGTTCTGCTTTTCCAACTTTTTCTATTGTATTCAGAAATTATAACGTTATGTTCTAACTAAAGTGTGGAATATGCACTTTTAACAGATTTGACAAAAAAACATAATGTTCGACCAGAAACCAAGCATAACATGATATGTCAAGTGTGGGTACGTTGTTTGAGAGTTGGGACATCCACATCACTCCTGACAGTAATATTATAATAGAGTATTTTTCCTCATCACTCCTGACAGCAATATTATAATGGAATACTTTGGATGATAGACAAACCTCAGCAGTGTCAGACAACCTCCTCGGAATAAAGTTACTGAAGTGGGACTCCAACAAACAAATCGAAGCAAATAACAGCAGTGCAGAACATAGATATAGCAAAAAACTATTTCATTCTTAATTTTCTTTGATTCTCATGTATATCACTAGTTAATGAATTATTCACTCAAAAGGAATTTAATATCAATATCCTAGCAACCTAAAATTAGAATATTTTCCCTTTTCAATTTCTACAGCTTTTTTCAGGGCAGGTTGTAGGTATTTTTGAACAGTCACAATGCAAGGAAAGAATTAACAACCACAGAGAAGTATCGAAATAGAACAATTTCCATAACTAACAATCAAAACCAATCATCATCAAGACGAATTTGTCAAAACTATTTGGGGCTGGCAATTTGAATTTTCTCCCTTCATTGACCTTTATGCAACTCTATCACTAGTAGCATTCAAACTATCAAACGTTGAAGAAAGATTCAAAGTCATTGCCATTCATTTATTTGGCTGAATTTCTCAGCTATGGAACCACCTCATATGTGGTATGGTTGCCGAGTGTAATAGCTTCAGAACTAGAGCTTGATTGACTAAATGCCTGCCTGGTAGGTATCTAGGAACTTTTTGACTCAAACTGCATGGGAAGAACTGCCAGGGTCACCACCATTCTAATCTTAAGATCGAAAGGGCATCCCTGCAGCTAATGGATTATGTAATTCGAAGGGCAAAAACATTAAATTGATTTGTTTTCGGTCTCCATCTACCCTTTACACATTCCACTCTAATAGAATTGAAATTTATTCACAAAAAGAAGGATTAACTCAAATTGTAAACAAAGAAAATGTGTCAATGTTCCAAAATTGCAAGTCATCTAACATATGATAGTAGTCAGACCAAGTACCCGTTCCAAAGCAGCTTCTGCATTTTTCCGGCCCCATTTCTCATGCTGCAGAGCATCAGCAGCTTCTTGGTATTTCTCATACATCGTCGCAAGCTACAGACCAAAAAATAATAATAATAACAACAACTAAAAAAGTAAATTAAAAAGAAAAATCTAACAGAAAAGAAATGGCAGTGTCATAGCCTTACACTCCAGCCATCTCGTAGAAGAGAAGCCGCTAATGCTGTCCCCGAAATACCAAAAGGTATATTAGGGACAAGAATATGGTTGTTCTCACTAGTGGTTGTTTGTGCAACTGGTCTGCAAGATAAATAAAATTGAAACTGATAGGTCATTACAAGAATATAAACCACCCTGCTCATTACAAGCAGAATAATCACATACTTAAAATGGCATTAAGGTGAAAGCAACTTCTCTAATGAAATAGAGCATTCAAATTTGGTTTCACAGGTTTCATTAAAATTCCCTTAAAATTCACCAATAATTTTTCTCAGCTTCTTAAACCAATAATCATTAATCGATTCACAGTGCAACTACAACATTTAGGGGGTGCTTGGTAAACTGGTTTAGAAGGCTAGAATGGGAATGAAATCTATTTCATTCCCATACTTGATATGGGTTTGATACCCTTAATTTCATAACCCAACCTCCTAGGTTATCACTAAACTCATTCCCCCTCAATGAAACCCATTACCATTCCCATTACCAAATATATACCAAGTGCCTCCTTAAATATATTATTCGAACATGTATACCAACTTTTTCTCATTATGTTTCTTCATCTTATCCTCTTTTTAACATTACCTACAAATAGGGCCAGCATTTCAGGTCACCCTATGGACCAGCAGGCATAGTGCCCAATTTAGGTGGGCCATGAAAAAGTTATGTTTATTCATATCATCCTGACACTCAATGCGCTCTAAAAAAAACTAGTTTTATAAGTTTGAATCAAGTTTTTTCTTCTAGCACAAGCAAAAACAATTGTTCTTTGAATCCTTATGACCAAATGTTAGACGTACATAGTGGTCAAAAGGATTACATGTCTAAGCATCAAACATTTAGAAAGTTTATATGAGTACAACTATGCGTACATCTTATGCCACACTGGTCAACAGAGGCCCAAATCTAATTTTTCCTAGCTACAGAACCATGTACCAAATATTTAAAAGATGGCTAGGGTAGAAATAAAAACAAGAAAAAACATTAAGTTGAATGTAATAGAACACAACAGAGATAAATGTAATAGAAAAGTAATAAAAAGCAAGAAAAAACAAATGGGCAAAAAACATACAGAACTTCTAAGCTTGAATCTGTATGAAAACTGGATGGAACAAGACTTAATTCATTAGATTTTCTCGTCCTATCAAGTTCAGCTTCATATTTCTCTAATTGTTCTTTCATGTCAGCAGCATCCTGCATACCAACAAAAGGTCACTATCATATTGCAAAGCAGAACTACAAAGAGAAGTTAGCACTCGGAAAAAAAATCTAAGACACCAAAAGTATGGTGGAAATCACAAAACAATGCACCGATTGCAGTTAGTAAAATGAATGTAAAAGTACAGAGTAAGTGGGAGAATCTGTTACATCATCCACAGGTAAACCATAATGGACAATGGTGATGATCAAATATTTACTTCTAGCACGCACAATCTTAAAAAGGCCGGCACCAAATACATCAAAAGAGGCAACAAGCCAAAGGCATAACTCATATATTAGACAATATAAATCAAGGTATATAAATTATAACAAAATCAGCATCAGTAAGGAAACCGAACCTTCTCACTATTTTTCCTTAGTGAAGATTCCTTTTCAAGTTTATCTTTGTATTCATTTTCAAGTTGAGACAGGTGTGACTGCATAGAATACAAATGTCAAGCTTCACAACAAACTGAGATGAAACTACAAAGCAACAGAATGGAAAAAAGCCTAATATGGTAAGAATATGTTAACCTCCAATGCTTTAATAACGCCCTCAAGCTCTCCAGATTTTTTGGACCATTCCTCAGATCGTTCTTTGTGTAGCTCAGCAAGTTTTCTAACCTTTTTTGAATGAAAAGTGAAATATTTCAGGACTTGTAAAACAAATAAAAGGGATATAATGGTTGACAAAAAAAAACACATTTTCTGCAAAGCATACACATTTTCATAAATTCTATAATCAGTTTTCTTAGTTGACAAAAAGAACAATCTTTCTTCATTAATTATTTCTCCATTACATATGTGGTTAATCTTCTAATCAAAAAGGGCAAAAATTAATTTCAATCGACATTTTCATAACTTTCAATGAATCTCAATCTCCTGATCCCATTATATTTATAGGAACTTTGTACATCCAATTTGTCAAATAAATTTATCAAAAAACTGATTTTCACAATGCATCAAGGACTTTTGAATTGTAGAATTTGTGTTTAATAACTATAATAAAGACACCAAGCATATGAAAATTTTTATCTAACTTTATTTTTTTAAACTCTTAACATTATCTAAACAAATTAGGTATAAATCTAGAATTCCCAAATATTGACTGGTGTCCATTGGTTTTGCAGCCCAGTATTATTTCAACAGTCTGATCAAGAATAAATACATAACTAAGTCGGGTATTAATAGGTTTGGAGAACCATTTATCTTGTTTACATGGGAAAACCAATCCCATGATATTTCCTAGGTCATACATCAATTTTGTGTGTATTATTTTCTTTGGGCACTAAATGTACAAATAGAATCCAGAACACCGTAGGAAAATGATATAACAAGATACTAACAGTGGCAAGTTCAGATATAAGTTGTTCTTCCTTGGCAGCTGCAGCATCCTTAGATGAGAAAAGTTCCTGCATTTGACCATTTCTTTAAAAAATTATCAACCAAGGCATAAGATGTAATCAAAAAATAACAAAATTTAGCAATAAAATCACATCACCTTCTCAATAGAGGCATTTCTGAGTTCTAATTCGCCTACCCTTTCAGTACTGTGTTTCAATGAACTAGAACATTCATTAAGCTGTCTCTCATACTGAAGATAATGGAAGAAAGATTACTAAATTTTTTGAACTCGGAGGCCAAGCAATAATATTCAGATATAAGAACATTTACCTCGGAAAGTTTGGCAGACATATCTGCCACAACTTCCAGATGTGTTTTTCGCTCTTCAATAAGACAGTTAACTTTTGTACTCAATTCCTCATTAAGCCATGCATTGTGCTTTTCAATAAGTTCTTTCTCCTACACAAAATTGCATAAGAAAATAGAATAGGATGTACAACAATGATGAAACAATCAGGAAACCATTTATCAGCATCAAAAAAACTAGGAGAAAACATTTCACAAGCCACAATCATTAAGGAGTTCCTATAATGCTGTGAAGTGTTAACAGCTATAGAAGCAACATAAAAATAAATAAATGTATATCAACAAACGGAAAACTACGGTTAATCATGAAGTTCTCATGTTTAGAAAATAAATGTGAAAATGAACAATAATTGCATCAATGAGAAGCAAAGTGAAGGAACC
The DNA here is from genome assembly GCA_037974795.1 of Kaempferia galanga. Lineage (NCBI taxonomy): Eukaryota > Viridiplantae > Streptophyta > Magnoliopsida > Zingiberales > Zingiberaceae > Kaempferia > Kaempferia galanga. Next base: position 2,237 of record JBBPFP010931403.1, on the reverse strand, counting down.
CAAAAATTAATCTCAATTCACAATTTACAGTTATTCCCAAGTAGCAGCAGCTCATATTCAATGCAAAAAACTTCCACCGAGCATAGTTTCGACTTTCAGGATAAATTGAACTATCTAGACAAGGGATAAATGATGTGACCATATTGTTACACTGATAATTGTGAGTGAGAGTGAGAAAGAGAGAGAGAGAAGAGATGGTGTCTGAAATAAGTAAAGCTACTAGATCAAAGGTAATGAAATGACACAATCTGATCTAGAGTTTGAAAATAACAACAACAACAACCTATGATAAGTCACTAATCCAATAGGTCCAACCAAACACAATGAGTAGCTAGTTAATTAACTAAACTATCAGCCAAGATAAACATAAGATGCAAACAAGTCTTTGTCTATGCATGTCATAAATCAAAAGTTGAAGTATGTCCTACCAAAAACTGTGGCATCAAGTTTGATTCATAGGGGAAATTATAGTACAACAAAATACCACACACACACAGGCATGAAATAACAAAAGCAGAGCAGTATCGCAGCAAAGTCCCATCTCACACACACACACACAACACACACACACACACACACACACAGATAGATATATATATATATAGCAGGCATGAAATAACAAAAGCAGAGCAGTATCGCAGCAAAGTCCCATCTCTCTCTCTCTCTCTCACACAGAGAGAGAGAGAGAGAGAGAGAGAGAGATATATCAGGCATGAAATAACAAAAGCAGAGCAGTATCGCAGCAAAGTCCCATCTCTCACACACACACAGATATATATATATATATATCAGGCATGAAATAACAAAAGCAGAGCAGTATCTACATGCAGCAAAGTCCCATCTCAGTCTCATAAATGCAATTGAGAAGTACAAAAAAAACAACAAAATACCCAAAAGTGTGTTCAACAATACAAAAAATGTAACATAGAAGACTGACCTGGTTAACACGAATGCATATAGCTTTGCAACGTGAACATTCTGCTTCTAGATCTAATAGTCTAGCCTCCTTCTCAGTAGCACTATCCGTCATATTAATCTATCAAAAAAAAAAAATGACAACAACATTTCCAAAAATATATATAATCTGCTCCTACATGTGAACATACTAAATCATCTATTGTCTAGCTGGAACATGATTGGCATGATCATGATGAAAAAGTTAGCAGAGCAAAGAGGAGTACATGGCAGCGCTCAGATGGATATTTAGAGTTAAAAGATATAAATATGAGGCAATATAGACTTACAAGGAGAGCCTTGCATAAGATTCAATGGTCCGATTAGACTAGAGTAGTTGGGACTCATGGTTTGTTTATTGTTGTTGTATTGTCTAACAATTCAATCATCCACTAGATGCGACACTCATTAACAATAACACAGTGACACAGTAACAGATCTATACTGCTAATAAGGACTGCATTTGACACCGTTTTAATATTCTAAAATGTTAATCATATAGAATAATGTCAGGTAAACACACTGACAAGACATACTGCATGTGTTCGTAAACCAACAAGTTATAGTGAAAATTTGTAAAAGCTTTAGTAAAAATGAAGCATCCGTCCATTGACAATGGCTTGGAAACAACGTAAGCTTTAGTATTTTATATCCAAATGCAACTTTCTCGCAGTCCCATATTAAGAGTAGAGGACAATAAAGGGCTTACAATCTTGTCCAAGTAACTCTGCACTGTAGCATTTTTCTCTCTGATTTCGGCATCCTTCTGCTCCAGCAAATCCAGCAAATGCCGTTTAGACTTGCCAAGTTCCTCGGCTTCTAATGACAGTCTCTCAATATCTCCATCCTTAGCAATCTAAATAGTATAAGTAAAAGTAAACAGATGGTTAAAATTAAACATTGGAAGTGTTATAGGAACGGAAGGAAAGATGGTGATTATAACAAATACAGGTGAAAGGGAGCTTACGGCCTTAATATGAAGCTGGTGCTTCTCGGCTAGCGCCGCGGCAATCTCCGAGAGCCTCTGCTCGAGGGACTCAGAGAGCTGAGCGTTCTCGGCATGAACCCGCGCCAAGTCAGACGAAAGCGCCTCGTAGCGCTGCTCAAGGAGAGCGCAGTTCTGCTCCGCCGCAATGGAGGCGGCGTCGGACTCCGCCCGTACGGTGTCGACTTGGTGGTGGAGGTCGCGGAGGGCAGACTCAGCGCGCTCCGCCACCGCTGCAGCGTCATCTGAGAGGAGCCGGAACTCCTCCTCGGAGAGGAAGAACCGCATCGGAGTAGGC